>JAEIIU010055432.1:0-34698 GCA_018874675.1 Drosophila baimaii | reverse complement strand
TTTTACGCATTTCCTGAAGCAGGACACAGGACGACCCAGGACACTGTACGAAAAAGGTACCCCGCTGGCGACCATTCTACAGGTCGTAAAAATAGTCCGTATTTTTTTTTCGCAACTAACCAGAATGGACCCTTAAGCATATCATTCTTAAGGTTATTTTCCCCTAGAATAAGGTCCCGCACCAAATAAAACATTCCAATTAAACCAAGAGTAGATCAAATGTACTGTTTATTCATAAGTATAATATAGTTTGGTTGTATCTGATGCATCTTCCGAGTTTTTCAACTTCTGTGTGAGAATTACACGATTGACGACGGTACAAAATACAAAAAAGAGACATACACACATTCATATGTACTGTATAGTATAATTATATGTATATTCGTATTTTATAAAATCATAAAATACTCATCATATAGTTTGGTTGTTTTGTTTGTTTGTTTTGTAGTATCTTTTTTTATGTTTTCCACTCGTTTTAATGCAAAGTACAAATATTAAAAACTCGCTTAATGCGCTCGAAATAGTTTCACTTCATCAAAAATGTTCTCCCTTTCTTTTTATAGCATCTCTCCCACGCGAAAACTGAATGCATCTCATTTGTGGCTTACGTTTAGTTTAAATAAACATTTATCGTTTTTGTTTTTGTTTTGTGTTTAGTTCGGTTCTTGTAATGTAGTTTCTTTCACTTGCATCGACTATTGGCGGCCTGGTCTCTCTCTCTGATAGATTTAAATGGGAACATAACTCTCTCGTCTTCAACTTGATCCTAATTCCTCGCTCCTTGACGTCGCCTTAGCTCGCTGCTTGGACCCACTGGAGTCCAACTGCTGATTCTGATTCCACTGATTCACTTCACCTGCCTCACCCCCTCATCACATGCGCACACAATCTACACTTGACAACAAAGAAAGACAATCACGAAACTTACACTGAGTGGGAGGAGTTGGAGGGCTGGACAGAAACGGACACAACTTGAATATGTTTACATATATCGATATATATTTGCTTGCAGTGGCTGACTGATCGATCTGCTCTCTGCCCTAGGGTTACAAATAATAATGCCATAGTTATTACTGTTGTTTACTTCGGTTTATAACTACACTAGACTGTATATAAAATCAAATCCGCATTTGACATTTTTCCTGGGGTCTCTTCCTACCGCGCTGCTCCCTCCACCACCACCATTGACCGATCTTGTGTGGCTTTTGTTCACTTTCTGCTACTGATTCTGCTGTTGTTGTTGTTGTTGTTGTTTGTTGGGTGGTGCAGCTTCGTGTATCCGATGTTGTTGAGTGGTTCTTCAGCTCGTTATTGTTGTAAAAGGTGTGTGTGTGTGTGTGTTGTGTGTGAGTGTGTGTATGCTGTTGTTGTTGTTGTTTTGCTGTGTGTGTGTGTGGTAAAGATTTTCATGTTGTTGATTTGCTCTTTTAGAGCAAAAGGCATCTGGTCTTCTTCCTCTTTTTGACTTGCAGCGCGGCCCTAGTTGCCGTCTCGAAAACATCTCGCACACCCTCCTTGGACTTGGCCGAGCACTCCAAATAGGCAAAGGCATTAATCTTCTCGGCCATGGCGCGACCCTCCTGCGGCTTCACCGGCTCCTGCTTCATCTTTGCGAGATCCTGTTGGAGTGAATAAACGGAACATTTGATTAGAACACTTTTTGTTTCTAGTGTGTGCCAACGGTGCGTATACTTACCCGAATTGTGTTGGGATCATTTCGCAAATCTTTCTTATTTCCTACCAAAATGATTGGAACATTTGGACAAAAGTGCTTGACCTGGAAGGGTATAAAAAAGGGATTAGTTTTGTGATAGATTTTTGATAAAGCAATTGGGAAATGTGAAAAAAAAGTATCTTTCAGATACAAAATTACACAATTCTGCATATAAACTTGTTTTTTACTTAAACCTTAGCTAAATTCATTTTCACGAAGCTTTAAACTCTATTTATAAGCAAATTAATATTATCTACCTATGGTTATTATTATCTTTTCTGCGAAATCTAACCTTGATTCCATTCATAAATAAATTTAGGGTAGAATTTTCACTGGTAAGTTACAATTTAGCAATTTGTTAAACTCAAAAGTTAACAGATACTAGATAGGCTACCATAAACAAGTATCTCTAGGAATTGCACATAAGTATATCTTGTGTAGAACTTCCTAAATAGTTTATATTTGTTAATAATTAAGATATGGAGCCAAGTGCATGGAATAAAGACTTCTATTACAAGTACAAGTGTTTGCTTTAAAAGTTTAAGCTACGAAACCCGAGTAAACCAACAGAGCTTCTCCTTCCTGTTTGTTGTTCGTTCGTTCCAGGTAATAATATACTCACCTCTGGGGTCCATTTCTCAGGAATATTTTCTAGCGAATCGGGTGAATCCACTGAGAAACACATCAGTATGACGTCAGTGTCGGGATAACTCAGCGGTCGTAGTCTGTCGTAGTCCTCCTGCCCGGCCGTATCCCACAGGGCCAGCTCCACCTAGTGATTAGGATTAAGATAGTGATTGGGTATTTTAGATTTAGATTAAGATTGCTTGCATATTTGTGTTAGCCGTCATCATATTGCATTTGGGGATGGCTGTTGGGGAAGAAACTGGAGACGAGACAGCAACTTCGAGTTGCAGATAGCGAAGAGAGCTTGCTGGAGAGCTGGAGAGTGAGCAAGGAACTTGGCGGAAATGCCAAGCGAATTAATCACATCGAAGCGAGCCGAAGCCAAGTAGAATGACGTGAACGAGAGTCAGACAGCCAGCATATGTATGTAAACGCTATCCAAACAGAAACACAAACAGAAACAGGCACAGGGCACCGAAACCCGCGCCATATTGCGCAGCAAAGGCAAACACAGTGTTTATTTCGAAAAAAAGCGCCTGAAAAATATTGGGAATCCGAATCCCAATCGAATATATAGCCAAATCATGACTTAATGCCCTCGGAAATCGCACACAAAACCGCTGCTCATTACATTTAGTAGACAGCGAGAGAGAGAGCGAGGAACAGAGAGTAGTGGGAGCACGGGAGAGAGTACAGGTAGGGAGAGCGATACAGCGAGACAGCGAGCGGGGGGCGGCGCAACGCACAAAACTGTATGTGCGCAACGGACTTGTATAAGACAAATACAAAATAAAAAGAAAAGAAAACGAGCGGAAGGAAGGGAGCCCCGCTAGCATGGTATTGGTGCTGCCAACTCTCTGTTTGCCTTCCATGTGTGGTGTGTGTGTTTGTGTGTGCTCCAGTGTGTCTGTGCGGTAGTAGTGTGACTGTGGGGGAAATGTGGCCAAGTGTGACTTAATCACTGCTATCAAGACTTGTGCTGGGGGATTCTTCTTCCAAAAAAAAAAAAAACATATCCCTACAATTTGCACTCTTCCAAGATCGTGGAAAAACAGTTTCCCTGCTCGTCCGGCTCCACCTTATGTAGCATGTGTGCGTGTATGTTTATGGAATCGTTCGATATTGACTCACAGCACAGTTTTTTTTTTATTATTTTCTTTTTCCATTTTACAAGGAGGGGTTGTAGGTGTGGGTGTGGGGGTGAAGTTGTGGGTGGCACAAACAAGAGAACAATAAAAACACACACACACACACACAGATAAAGAGACAACACACACAGTGAAAGAAGAGAAAGAGAGTGTAAGGAGGATACGCGCACTTGAATTCGTCTGAATTGAATGCACAAATTATAAAACGAGATCATCTGATTATCTCCTCTCCTCTCCGGCGGGGTTATCACGGGGGGCGGCCTGGGGCGGGTGTCCCGAAAGGGGGAGGGGGGGGTCTGCTTTAAAAACTTACCTGTTTGCCATCCACCTCGATATCGGCCACATAATTCTCAAATACGGTGGGCACATAGACCTCGGGGAACTGATCTTTGCTGAAGACAATCAGAAGGCAAGTTTTACCGCAGGCACCGTCGCCGACAATTACCAATTTCTTGCGAATCGTCGTCATTGGAAGTTCTGCAAAGCAAAGGGAAAGGCACATTGGTGGGGGGTGGATGCAAATAATGCAATGTACTGCTGCTGCCGCTGCTGCACAGAGTCCGCTCGCTTGTTCTGTTTAATTTATTCGCGAAAACTGCGAGCTGTTCGAAATTATCGAAATGAAAAAGCCACACACAAACACCAACAACGACCGACACACACACACACACACGGGCACTCTTTCTCTCTCACGGTAGCCCTCTCCCGCTCGCACACACACTTAGTCATACTCGCGGCTGGACGGGACGACGGCGAGCGATCTAATAGTCGAAAAGTGTGGGGTTCTTTCTTTTTCTTTCTAGCCCATTGTCCATTGTCCGTTCTCGCCGCATTTATCCGCTGTTTTTCCCCGTTTTCCGCTTTGCGCTTTCCGTTTTTCGCGTCTCGCCTTTCGCATTTTTCCTGGGGCCAGCTCCAGTCGCGTCATAGGGCCGAAAAAATTAACTCCTCTCCTCGTCCCGCTCGCTTTATTCCATTCCAAAAACATCTCATCATCCACTCGCGCTCCGCTGTCCGTGTCCGCCGACGTCGCTGTGTGCGTGTGGCTGGGCGTGCGTGTGTGCGTGTCTGTGTGGAATTTTTTCACTGCTTTTCAGCCACTTACAATTTATGGTGATTTCACAACACTCAGCACGAATTCGACACTTAATTTGCTTACAAAATGGCACAAATTTGTTGATTCTTATGCGTCTACCGTTTAGCTATATCGTATAAAAGTTAATGCAATTACAAAAATTCGAATTGAACTCGACGATTTTTTCCCATGCAAAATGACGATGAACAATGTTCATCCGTTTCGTTTCTTGGTAGCGCGATGAACCTTCGATGACCAACCAACGCCTTCAAGCGCAGGGCTGTATTGCGGTGGCTATCGATGGCAACTCTGTGGTGGTTAAAACCTGTGGCGGTGGCTGGTCACACTCGGCGGTCGCAGTACTATTTTCAAATATTAGGGGTATCCATGTGGGAAAATGGTATAATATTATTAATGTTCCTAAAGGCAAAGTAATTAAAAGAATTTACAATTCTATAAAAGGTTCGTAATTAAAATAAAAACGTGGTTGGCTCTGTCGTACTTTTCCGATAGTCACAAGACATTTTAATCGACTTATCGATACATTTCTGCTTCTTCTTCCAACTACGGTCGCATGGCCGGGCAATTGTTGCTTTAATTCTTGGTGATTCTCCGAAAAATGCCAATAAATAGACTAAAGCCGCACATACTGAAAGAAATGACGCTTAGTTTCCGGCTCACCGAAGAGCGCGAGGTGGCCTCCGGCCGGAAGAGGCCTGGAAAACCAAGTCCTCTAAGTGTGCCTTCCGAACAGAAGGCGGTTTCAAAGGCTTCCAGTGCTCCCGCAGAGATTTCAAAACACAAGAAGCCGAAAATGGATATTAAATCTCTCCAGGATAAAAAGGAGGAAAAGCAGAACGTGGAATCATCCAAAAAATCAAAGAACGCAAAGCGGAAGATGAAAGCTAAACAAAAAGCTGCTCAAAAGCGATCATTCCCCAACGAAAATAGCAAGTCTGAGAATTATCCGTCCAAAAAGAAGCCAAAAAAGGATGTTGCTGCTCCTGTTGAGAATCCCAAAACTAAATTGGTTAATACAAATGTTAATAATAGCTTTGCTAAGCAAGAAAAGTCTAAAAAGAAGTCCAAAAGGAAGACAAACCCTGTACAAGTTGCAAAATCTGCAGGGAAACCCAAGGATTCCGGACTAAAAATAAATCAAAAGGGTTCTAAAAATCAAGCTATAAAAGTTCCTATAGCTAATGGTATGATATACTTAAATATCTATATAGTAAATATACTTATTTGTAAATACTTTCTTTCAGAAAAGAGACAAGCGCCAGTTGAAGTGAACAATTTGAAAGACGCCAAAGCTACAGAAGTGAAAATTGTAACAGAAAACCCTAAAAAACTCAATGGTTCCAGGCCACAGATCCTGGGAAGGCCCAAAATAAATGGTATTGTATATAGAAACTCAATAAACTGAACCACATTTCAACCAATATCTATATCAACAGGCTTTGCAGAGCAAACATCTAGTGAAGACGAGTCCCTTGAGGATTTTCAGGATAATTCCGACTTAGAAGATGATGTGGAGTTGGAGGCTGAAGAGGGAAATTCAGAGGACGACTTGTTCGAAGAAGAAAGCAGTGAGCACCTCCTCATACCATCTAATAGTACTTGGTTCATAACTACTCTCCCTTCAACAGGTTCCGAGGAATTCGATGGCTTTGAGGGCGAAGGCGAGGATTTCTTCAGAGTGCCTAGGATATTCAAAGTGGCCAAAAAGAATCAGGGCAAAGCTCTGAGCTTGCCAGCTCCCTTCGAAGAACCCGAGGAAAGTAGTGCACACCTTTTGCAAGGTGATTCTCAAGGATCTGTTCGCAAGATTTTGGTCTTCGAGTCGAATGCCTTGGCCGAATTGGACAACGAGGAAACTGATGATGAATATGTGCCCCGAAATAGCGAAGACCTCGAATCGGAGGATTTTGACAGTGAAGAGACTGACAGCGAAGAAGCAGATAGCGAGGATTTTGATATGGAAAACAGCGATGAGTTTGGCAGTGAAGAAAGTGAAGACTTTGACAGTGTATGTTATGATTCCGAAAGTGAAATCACAGACAGCGAGGATTATGGCAGCGGTATCTTTGATAGCGACGACCTTGACTCCACCTATGAACCACCCATAATTGATGGTTTCTTTGATGAGCCACCGCCGCATTTGCAGAAAGAACCTCTGATTATAGAAGAAATCTTCGATGAACAAACTGTGCCACAAAACCAAAATGAGGTGGTTAGGTATAAGCCCAAGGAGACGGAGATTGTGCAAGAGAAGACTGTTGAGGAGACCATTATTACAATAGAAGAGCCTAAATTTGCCGTAGAAGCTGATGTTGCCGTAGAAGCTGAAGTCGCCGTAGAAGCTGAAGTCAAATCTGGGGAATCGCCTATAACAGAACCAGACCAGATTGCTCAACCCACTGAGACACCATTCTATAGAAATCCCGAAGCCATTCCCACCGAGCTCTGCGTCTTCGAGAACAGTCTTAAGAGCAACCATGTGCTGGCCGTGATTAAGGAGAACCTTGAGCTCTATGGAACATTGGTGCTCACTCTGCTGAGTGGCCAAATCACGGTAAATGGCCACAAAGCCCGCAGGCAGGAACCACTGACCATCTACTCACTGAAAGGACTTCCTTGGGTGTCCATTTCGCCGACCAAAACTAAAAAACCAGCCAGGGATGAGGTGAATTGGGAGAAGCTCAATGAGAACTTTACCCGAGCTCAGCTGGACAGGATCCAGGGTAACTTCCAGAGCCACACAGACGCCATTGTGCTGTTGCAGCGAAATGCCGGTGCCCAGCGTCTCTCGGAAACCTTTGCCAAGCACATGGCCCAGAATGTGTTCCCGCTGCTAAACGCCTCCAATCGCCCATACCAACAAAGCGAGTCCCTGCTGCACTGCCTCATCCAAAACTCCGATCTGAGTCACACGCTGCTAGTGCCGCAGGTCTGGAATAAGTTGAAGATACAGGCCACCAGTCGGGTAATGATTGCAGGTGGTAAGGGCGTTGGAAAGTCCAGTTTGCTGCGCTACCTCATCAACCGGAATCTGGGTCAGTTTCCGTCCTTCCTGCTCATTGATTTGGACATTGGGCAGCCGGAGATATTTGTTCCTCAGACGGTGTCTTGTACCCTCATCGATGGACCGCTCCTGGGACCGGGATTCCTGCTGAACAAGCAACCGGATTGCGCCTACGTTGTCGGTCACACCAACATAGTCATGTGCGCTGAGCAGTATGCCCGGGCAGTCATCCAGTTGGTCCAGCATGTCCAGCAGGATTCGAAGTACGCCAACATTCCGTGGCTAATCAACACAATGGGCTACAACAAGGGCTTTGGAACAGAACTGATGGCCCTGCTGGTGGACCGTATCCGGCCGACGGACTTAATACAGATTGCCAGTCCCATGGCGATCAACAACTTTGATTCCCCGCTCGAGTGGAACAGTCTCTCGCAGAGCAAACCCATTATTTATACAGCCGATGAGTTTCGGGTGAAGGAAATTCCAAAATACACGCTCCACAAGCTGCTGAGTGCTGTGCCTTCTAAGGAGCGGGGATCGTGGAGCCTGAGTGCCAAGGATATGCGGTATTCCAACCTTTTGGCCCGCCTAAGTTCGTGTCTCGAGGGAAACGCTAAATCCTTGGCGGACTGCCAGACCCTGGGAGTGCCTTTAGAAGGCCTGATAATCCAGCATCCCACCAGCGGGGATTACACACGCGAAGAACTGATCCACGGCATGGAGGCCAATGTGGTGTATCTGTGTCACCAAGAAGCTGACGGCCTGCCTCAGTGTTTGGGAATAGGTGACTTTACAACCGAACATCCAGGTGAATTGGGCTAATTCCTCTTGTATTTTTTTTTCAGGAGTTGTCCGCGCAATTGACTACGAACGCCAGCGACTGTTCCTTGTCCCAGCAATGCCCCTGGAGCGTATGTCTCTTGTGAACAGTCTCATATTTGGCGGGGAGCTGACCTTGCCTCAGGGGTACTTTCGGGATCAGGGTCAAGGAGTCTCCAGCAGTGTGCCCTTTGTATTCATCCTGGACGATTCCAAGTCCTCGAAGAGTATACAGCAGATCTACCATCGGGCGCCGGCCTTCCTGGGAGTGCCAGCGAATCAGAGGAACGGAAACTAAGCCGCAGACCGGCCACATCGTGCTAATTGTAGATACATAGATAAGTTACATTGTTTTGTAAATAAAAGAAAGTTTAAAGTTTATTAAATCAAAATGAGGCTAATGGGACAGGTCGTGGCGACCCTTGAGTATCCTGCGCATCAGCACTCGCCGGCCCTCGGGCGTGGACATCCTTGTGTCCCAGCCATGGACATTGATTCTCTTCACTTCCATGGGTTTCGGGAAATGGCAGCGAACTTTCGGCTTGAGCAGCGCCCGGTTGAAGACGTGCTTCTCCCGCACAAGCAGAGTTTGAGCAGTGTTGGCCACCGCTAGGCAGGTCCTGTGAGGGGATAAATGGGACGTTATTCATACATAAAGTCCTTGTTTATCCTCGATTTATTTACCTTTGAATCAATCCTTGTAGCATGTTAAGTAATTTCCAGACAGTGTGACCAAATCTTAAACTCACAATTACCACACGTATTTTATAGCTGAAACATATCGGCTGCATACGATCGTATCATACGATATTTAATTAAAACCATATTAATTATTTATGAAACACATAACTTTTTACAAATCACAAATTAAGGGTCTTCAATCGAAATAATCACTAATAGTATTCACAGCCTTCACAGTCTATCGTTTACCCAGTTAGATTTATGAATATCTAAGCGTAGTCTAGCGTTTCTAGCTATAACATTTTGCAGAATAGTGAATGAGTTGCGCCGTTCCTAACAATTTTGCATTACAAACTCAATTATGTACACATTTCGTACTACAAATGAGACATTCGATATTTTCGCCAAAGTGCGGCGATATCTGACTTCGAAAATTCGAACTAGTGATGAACTTTCCTGGAATTGAGCCTGATATATAAGCTTTTAAAAAAATTTAAGAAATTGTATAACCCCTGAAAGCTTTTTATATTTGATTATGTAACAGTATTTTATTTAAAATATAAATATTTCACATTTTATAAAACCAAAAGTATAGGTAAATTTTCAGTTTTTATAAATTTATATACAAAGTTAATTTTAATGACGTTGTAACCCAAAAATATAACCTTTAAATAACAGAAAATAACTAAAGAAATTAATATATTTAAAAAGTTTATTTCAAAGTCGAAAAAAGTTAGTTCATCACTAGCACTTTGCAGCGCAAACAGCTGTGGCAGCGGAAAAGCGGTATATTTTCCGCAGTGGTATATTCCGTCGCCTTAGTCGCGGTCACACTCCTCTGCCAACAACAACTCGCTGCGGTTTTCGGCCGAGTTTGTTTTCTGCTCCCAAATCCGCTGCAAAAAAGTGAAAAGCCAGCGAAAAAAAAATGCAGCATGTGAGGCATCGCCAGTTGCATTTATAGTCCAAGCGTTGCAATCGAGAAATAAAAGTTGCGGAAAGCGTGTGCGATTCGTGGGTGAACGTGTGACCGAAAAAAAGTGCTGCAAGTGAAGAGAAACATTGCTGCAGCCAGCCGTTGTGCGTGCGAGTGTGAGTGAGTGAGTAAGTGAGTGTCGCATCTCTGTCGCTCTCTCTGGACGCGATTGCCGTGGCCCAAAGAGATTTCGCCCAAAGGAGATTCCCGAATCCGGAGCAACCGAAATAGCGCAACGAGGTGAGTGCAAACTGCAACTGCAACTGACGACGGCTGCAGAAAAAAAGCAACACCAATTAGCCCTGTCTGCCGCGGGACGAAACAAAAAAAAAAAAAACAAGAGAAGAACGGCAACAAATATACAACAAGAAAATCGATTTTCCTGAACTTACAATTTTCTCCGCCTGACTGGGCTCCACAAATGGGGGAGCCGGCTGCGGCACCATAAAGTATACATAAATTGAATTTCGAAACACGGAAGCGAACGAAGGATGAGCGGGGAAAGGGACGGGGGGCGGCCGTAGAATGGGAGGCTGCACACTGCTGGCTGCTGCTGTTGTTTTTGTTGTTCGCTTTGCTGGTATTGGATGCCGACAATGATGATGATGGAAGTACGTGCATATGTGTGTGCACAAGGGAGACGGGAAAATCGAGGCTGGAAATCTGACCAGCAGGACTCCCCAGTTGTCATGGCCACCGCAGTTAACAAATGATTTTAGCGGACACATTTTCCCGGATGCGTCTGTTGGGCAGCTGTCAGTTTACGCTCCCCTTCCGCTCTTTCTCCACCTTTCACCTCTATCTCCCTCTACAGGCGGCTGGCTGACTTCATCTGTCTGCCCCTTTCTATCTTTCTCTTTCCCCCGTGTCAATGTTTGGGTGTGTGTGTGTACTTTGATGACGGCACTCAGTTTCCGCCCGCCCGCACTGTGATTTTCGGTCATATAAGGCACCAATACAGCAGCACAGTGGAACCTGGAAGGGGAAGGATGAAATCTTGTTAGGACTCAATAAGATGAACCCTTCCCAGTACCAGGAAAGTGCTTCAGACAATTTGGTTTACATAAATCGAAGTAAATATTAAGAACCCATAATATTTTAGATCTGTGTAATCAACCCAAAATATATTTAATATTTGAAAAAAAAAAAAAAAAACTCCAATAAATGGTTGTTATCTAGTTCCATTCCTAGCGAGTGTTCACTATGAATTTCGGCACCAATACTCCAGCACAGTAGAAACTGGAAGGGAAAGGAAGAAATCCAGTTAGGACTCAATAAAATGAACCTTTTTTGGATTGGAAAGCACTTAAGACATTTTATTAACATAAGTTTAAATAAATATTACGATATTTTCTATTATAAACCAATATGTTTTAAAACTTCGTTATCACCCAAAATATATTTTATAAAAATTGGCAAAGAATATCACTCCAATGGGATGGTTGTTCTCTTGTTCCACTCCTAGCGAGTGCTCACTGTGGTAAATCCCCGGCATTACCACTCAGTTTTTGGCACTCTTTTGCGGATGCTGCGTACGCAAAAAGGGGACGACGGCTGTTTTAAGAGCTCTAGTGTTTCCTTTTTCGCTTCCGCCTGCACCCCTAAATTATGTTTGTGTGTGTGTCTGAGCTCTAGTGTGCGTGAGTGGCGTTTTCCGCGTGCGTGTGCCTCTATCTGCGTGTGTGTGTGTGTTTGGGGCAACAAAATTACTTTTACGAGCGTTTAGCATAGGTTGTCGCTCCCCCCCTGACCATCCGTTAGTTTTATTTTGATGCGTTTTTAATCAGATTGCGTCAATTTGTTGCTGGCCTAACGATGAGGGCGGTAGGTCGGTCGGTCGCTGGGAGAAGTGGTTATGTGGGGGAGTGAGGAGCCAACACAGTCCCGGATTGCGTGTCAAGTGCAGAAGAGACCCTTTTTGCGCCCGCTGTTTCCCTAATTAAAAAAAGAGATGTCTGTTTCTGTTTAGCATCTGGAAGTGTGTGGGTCTTATGGCCATCCAGTTCGTTTAACGGACATCCTCTCTTTTTTTCTCTTCCTCCTTAAACACTCTCAATCGTTCTAGGATTGAGTTCTTGCTCTCTTGGTTTTTCTTGTACTTCCATGATCGATAACTTGGCAGTAATCGGGAAGTCTTTCGAAGTTATTCCTTTCCGCAAGTCATTCGCCTTCCGATGGAAGGAGTCTTCCATGATCGATAACTTTGCAGTTATTTCTTTCCACTGGAAGGATTAATTTCCATTCTCTCTCTTCCTCCGTAACTTCCATGATCGAAAACTCTTTGAAATGATACTCTCTTTGGAGAGTGTAGAACCTTCGTTTTGCCTGATTCTTTTTTCTGTTTTCGGTGGCTGTTCTTTTTGGCCTGTGCTTCTCCATGGCCCGTTAAAGTACAAAAATACTTGGGCCAGGCCAGGCCAGCCGGAATACGAGTATCTATCTATCTTGGCGGCAGCTGTCCAATTCCAACCCGCCGGCAATGGATCGTCGTTGTTGCTGCTGTTGTTGTTGTATCTGCTGTCGTCTTCATCAACGCCTCTGTGTGTGTGTGCGTGCGTGTGAATAAGTGTGGGTAAGTGCGAGTGAGAGGTTTGAACTTTAAGGCATTGCGTTGTTTTTTGTGTTTGTTTTTAGCATTTGCTTATGTTGTTGTTGTTGCTGTAGTTGCTGTTGTTGTTGTTGTTTTTGTTCTTACTGTAAGCACACACAATTTTACGAAACATCGGCGACAGCAGGCAGAAATACACAGCACAGACACACAGAGGGCATCGTCATTATGCATGCAAGAGATCTTTGGAGCGCATTTGATCGCAACTCTTGGCAACTCCGCACATGGCTCCCACCAACAGCAACAACAACAGCAGCAGCAGCAACAACTGCTGCAACTCCAACGCCACCGACACCGTCGCCATTTGGCCAACATGGCGGATGCCTGATGCCTGATGCCTGTCCCCCCACCCCCACCAGTTTCTGTGCCCAGCCCTTCCTTGTTGCTCCCAAGTCTCCAAACGTCTTCCAGTCTTCACGTCCGCGCGAGTATCAAGTATTATTACCAGACGTCGTTGGCCCCACGCAAAAATATTTTTGCTGTGACTCCACAAACTTGGCTGCACTGGAAATAAAGTTATGTCAAAATAGGTGGGGTATTAATAAACTCCTTAAACATACAATTAGCTTGGTAAAATTAATTAAATGTTGTGCTCTGGGTCTAAAAGTCTTCTTTTTTATGATAATAATGACTACGTTTTAAAGAAATCTGGTATTTAGGAACAGCTATCTAAAATATGTTCTTACTTAAACCAATACTCTCATCTTTCGGGCTCCAACCTTCAAATTTGGTGTCCATTCATGTTTTATGATAAAAAAATCCATCTATCTATTTAATTTATACATTATCGTACTACAACCAAAAAAGATAGAATAGTAGAGAATTTTGTGTACTTTGGGCAAAGCTCTTTTTAAAAAATCACTTCCCACTTACCCTATTACCTTTTATTACAACAAGGACTTTGGTTTTTTAAGAGAACTCATGAAAAATGTTACAGCTTCCGTAATAGATTGACCTTAACTTTAATTTTGTAATTATGCACAGACATAAATGGTCCAAGGTGGCTTGATGGGCCCTTACCAAAAGTAGATTTGTTAAGCCCAGCAAAATACTTAAAACCAACCACAATTAGTAAAAACGAATTGAATAACTTGTATCAACAAATTATTTATTTATAAAAGGTGGAGCAATTTATAGAGATGCCTGATTACTATTTTTCCCCAGTGTGGTGCATTATACTGGGTCGAGGAGCATTGCCCGGCTTCTCCTTAGCCTCCTCTCCGCTGGCTTTAAGTTCTGGGAACTTCTCCAGTTTCGCTGAAGCGATAATTGCCACGTGATTTCTAATCAAATTACATTAGAGCACAATTACTCCGACTTTTTATTCGCATTTAGTTGTTATCCAATTTAGGCGGCGTCGTTTTGTCATGGTTTGTTTGTCTTAATTGGAAATCGGATTGCAGCCCACTTCAATTATGCATATCACCAAATTGGTCTTCATCATCGTCAGCGACGTCGTCGTCGTACCCTAATTACAGCCAATTAAACTCTATGAATAACCGATATATATGGGCGCATCTGTGTCAGCGAGTGCAGCCGCCATGGCAACCCCCTTTTACTTTTTTTTTCTCTCTCTTTATTATTGTCCCCCAGTGCATGGTGTGTGCTCCACTCACGTAGCTGGGATTTTGGATCGGCTTAACACCTTTTTTGGCGCTTTCCCAGCGCTTGCCACGGACCATTGGGCTCTTGGGCAATGTGCCGGAAATTGGGTTACACCTCAGCAGCTACATACCTCTGTCTCGGGCTACCTTCTTTTTATACCCGGCTTATCTGATATGCATATCGCCCAACTGACTTAACCGTAACTGTGTTATCATATCTCCCATTTTTTTTTTTTGAGGGACAGAAACACTATCTGGGAAAGCCATGCTAATGCTTGCCATGTGTCGCACTTTCCAGCTCATTCTTCAGCTCGCCATTATGTACACAGAAGAAACGTCTAAAGAAGACAGGAAAGTAAAGTCATAAGATCTCAGAGGCATGACATCACTAGGGCATTCCGTAATAGTGTACACAATTCTGCAAAGAAAGTATTGGTAATTTAATCTTTTTGCAATAACTTCACAAAGAAGAGTGAAGATTGGGTAATAAATTCTCTTGGATAAACATTTCTGTGAAATGTATATATTTTTAAACCAAACTAAAGATCATATCTAAAAAAACCAGATCAGACTTTTGTATAATTTCCTCAATAGTGTAATGAACTAGTAAATAAATCAGTCTATATAAAGCCTTTCTTTAACGAGCAGTTCCCCACCCGAGACTTTTGTTTGCCTATAAATTCAAAGAATCAACAAACAACTTTTGGAAAACGTTTTTCCAATACGTTTTTCTTTTCCTATGGCTGTCTCCCCTCATTTTTTGTTACAACTTTTTGCTGAAGTCATTATAAAATGGTTTTTTTCTTGTTGGAGTGTTGGATTTTTTTTGTTTCTTTTTTTTTTTTTTTTAAAAAGCCAGAATGCGACACGCCTTTCGTGACCAGCCCAAATATCCCATTGCAGGCAGCCCGGCCCCAAAATATACAACTCAAAGCTGATGCGTGGCGTTGATTGAGGAGAGTCGAGAGACTTTTGGGCTATTTTTGGTAATTGCATGGCCTGCTTTCCACTGTATAGAGTTTTGTGTTTTTCGGACTCACTCCCCTCCCCTCCCCTACTTCCCTGCCCGATTTTTTAAGTTTCCAGTTCACTGACGATGCGTGCAACAAAGCATATTTCAATAAGACTATTTTCAACGACAAGATATTGTAGGTCAAACGAGAGCATATGTACATAAAATTCGTACACAGAGCACAGAGCAGCACCAGAGTCCAGAGTGTGTATAACAATTTTTCAATCGGCCAGCATCGTAAACAAAATACAAGCGGCAAACAATCCATTAGTCCAGGGCTGGCCGCCCATCCCATCCCCAAAGACTTCGTCGTCGTCGTTGTGGCTCCATCGTTTTCATCGCTGGAATTGTGCGCCCAGTGCGGCGAATCAAATTAATTAAAGCTGCCCCGAAAAGGGGGTTCCCTGTGGGGCGCTCTGGAGGAGAAGTAGAGAAAGGGGTGGATGAACTGGTGGCAAAAGAAAGAAAGCACACGGAAGACCAGAGAGACACAGAGAGAGATATGGAGCCGGCATATGGAACAATTGTGGTTTATTATTTCTGAAGAAAACCAACCGAATTAATACGTGAAAAGAGGGAAAACAACATTGAAAGCTAATTGAAGATGAAATACTCTTATTGTTCCAGCGAGGAGCCAGCCAATGGAAAATATAGAAAAAGTACAAATTGAGACAAGCCGGTTTATGATTTGAGTCATCTGCGGCGGTTCAACACACATAAGATATGATCTGAAAAGGAGTTCTTAGAAAATGTACAGACCATGAAAGATTTATTAGCAGTCTGGTTTTCATGTCAGACAGCTTTTATTGATGGTATAGGATGGTATAGGAGTTCCCTACAACCATTTCTTATAATAGGAAGCTCGTGATTTGAATTAACAAATATTGGACTCTTAATTACTTGTTATTATATTATTCCACCTCAAACTAACCCAAATGCGGACTAGTTTTGACCGAGTTATGGGTTCGGAAATAGACCTGTTGTTATCTTATCTTGATAGGGATTATTGCCCTAGGCCGAAGGTGTTTTCAATTCCGAAAGATCGTAAATAAAAAGTGACTGGCAAACTGGCAAACTGACAAACTTAATGTATCCACCAACATTTCGCATTCGAATCACGCCTCAGCTGCGGAGAGTTCTTGTTCGGCTTCAGTGCCAAAAAAAATATATAAAAAGAAGTTTGGGTCGGCAAATAAATACATGCAAGACACACACAGATACATATATATACTTCGTATATCTCTGGGCATTGCATGCAAGTCTGGGTGCAGTGAAAATGAAAATAAATTTGTTTATGCGGTCGCTGCATTCTGCGATGAAAGAATTTCTTTGTTGCAACTCTGCCGCCGCTGCAGAATCAACATCTTTTGTGTCACGTAGTCGGAAAACGGAAAACAGAAAACGGAGGAGATGAAGCTGGAGACGATGGCGGAGAGCCACCTTGTGTGTATTTAACGGCCAGCATAGTGTGTGTGTGTGTTAACCAAGGCTAATTGAACTGAACCGAGCTGGGGGCAACCTCTGAGATAATTAATTGCCCGCGGGAAGAGGCAAAATGAGTGGCGGAGAGATAGGAGAAGAAGGCACTTTGCGGTGCCGGCTCTAAAAGTAGGCCTCTCTCTAATCACATTAATACCAACGAGACTGGGTCTGGGACTGTGCTACAGGCGATATATAAAAGCGGCCCACTTGAAAAGCCCTCAGTGCGTGGGCGTAGTGGCAAGACACTGAAAGAAAGGGCATCGAATATATTATAGCCAAGGGTTAGAATAAGTTTTAGGTCTTTTTAAGTTCAGAATCATGTTATAACAGTCTTCTAAAGAGCTTATAAGTTTATGTTTCCATAATAAGGAATGGTAATTTGAGTGTACAATTTTTAAACTAAAGCTTAAACCAAAGACGCTAGTATTACTAAGATGGATAACGACCATACATTTAAATACGTAAGCATGATGTTCTGTGTTTTTGGACAAAAATTGCGCTCTCCCGCTCTCTCACAAAGTTTAAAAATCTAAAAATAGAATGCGCTTGAATATGTGTATACAGATGAAGAATGCGTGGGAATACGTGTACACACATACAGTTGTCGGCTGCGATGGAGACTCTCGCTCAATCGCGATGTCTCCATGGCAACCGTCTTTGCGGCGTAGAGCGCGCTCTCTCTGTCTCCATGGCAACTTTCTTTAGTAGGACGTTTCGCTATGTCCTACACAATGCGTGTGCAAAAAAATCGTATGGCGTTCGGCGTCTTAGTAGAGACTCTTTGCTTAAACCCTTCTCAAGAGTCTTTAAAGGTCTTTCAAATTCTTATTTCCTTTATTTAAATCATCACCTACCCAATCAACCCTTTAAACCTACACTTCTTGAATACTAATTATATAATATTCCCTATTTTATATAGTTCTAGAGTTCAATTGATTCATTTCTTCATTGCTCATGTTCAATTATGTTTTATTTGTGTACATTTCAAGATTGGAAGCAATGTGGATTTATGGCCTAAGGCTGATAAGCTTTTGTTAATAATAACCCTATGCCTGATTAAGATTTGTTCGATTTGTTTGAGAATATATATTTAATGTTTGCTCAGTGCAGCCTGCACCAAGCCAAGCTCAACGTCATCATCATCATCCTCTTCTACTCATCATCGTGTCGGTTTTCTATATTGTTCTTGTACCTTTATTAGTTTGCCTTTGTGTCGGCTCAATTTATGAGCTGACCCTCAACCCCACCATAGTGGCGGCACCAGTGAACCACCAGCCAATGGCTCCATGACTCCACCAGCTGTGGTGTGGTCTCCGACTCCCAACCGAACCGATGCATTCAGAGGCAGGCAGAGAGAAAAACTTGTTTCTGTGTTCTGCCTGCCCTAAGTTATGTTCTCTCATTTCTCCGGCACCCACTGGTACCCCAGCTCCAGCTTCAGCTCCACCTCTGACTCTGCCTCCTCTGTCTCTGGCTCTTTGGTTTTTTGCATTTGGCGCAATGCTAATTCATTTGCATAGCCAACAAATACGCAACTGAGGAGACAAACACACTCACACACACACTCTCTGGTCCGAGCCTCATTCTCATTCATGCCAAAGAGCAAGGAAAAAGGAAGGGGTGTGTGTGTGTGAGGTGAGGTGTTCATGGGGGTATAACGAACGACTGATGGCCCCGGCATGCTTGGCTGCATTTTAAGTTCATATACGCTGCTGGCACATATCGGTGGCATATTGCCGCCGCCTGACACTTGGGTCCTCCTCGGTGTCGCCTCCCTTTTCCCATTTCTCATTTGCTATTCCAGCTGGGTCTCCACGACGACGGAGACGACGGAGGTCTTCAATTAAATTTAACTAGAAAGCAGGCTGCAAATAAATAAATACAAATACAAATACAAATACCGAGTGGATGGATGGAAAAACAAATGATATTTTAGTTGCGCATGCATAAGCAATTATATTTTCCATTATTTATGGCATTCAATAACTCCTAGCCTCTGTGTCTGTCTGTCTCATGTGATGGAATTTCCATGGCAGAAGGCATTCCTTTGATATCGATTGCCAGCGTCGAACTGGAACTCTCTGAGTCGCACATTTAATGTCTCAATTAAAGGCATTCCCATGCGCCAGCATTTCCCTCTGCACATTTTATGCTGTTTTCTTTATTGCAAGTCACAAACGTTAACCCCATTCGGGTCTCGGAATGCTGCAACTTGTGCAATTGTGCTCCAATTTCTCTGTCCCCGCCGACCAGCAAACACACACACACACAGAGCTCTGTTGGACAAGGGTTGTCGATGTTCAGGCGATAATGCCTGCGTTGAATGATTATCGCGGAGGAGTTATTTCAGGGGGAGTGGCTTGTTGGCTGAAAGCTATAAATAGCCAACGCAGCGGCGTAGCCGATGATAAGCCTTTTGAGCTGGGGAAAATGGAGGAAATGGGGATGCCATAATGCCCAATGAGGGATTAACAAATTTATGGGAATTATTCTGGGTGAAGTGGTCTGGAGATGAAAGGGGAGCGAGACTGATTCAAAATCGATGTTCAGCTCTCAACGGAGTGCATTGTTCTGCTGGGTAATTGAATGGGTTGGAAGCATTGGGAAAGCCGCTCTAATTGCTCCATTATTAATTCAAAAATCGCTCAAATAAACAAGCAATTAAGTTCAAAATTAGACTAAATAATTCATAATCAAATGGCAATTGTCTACCCGAAGTTTTCTCTTTCATTTATCAGCATTAATTAAGTGCCCCTTTCGCTTGGGACTTTCCCAATCGCTTTGGGTGTTGGTGTTGGAGTCTCTCTATCTTTCCAATTACCAAAAAGATCATGTGCATCACGTTAATCAAGCGTTAATTTTCCCCCCAAATACAGGAAAAACAACAACAACACTTGACAGTTGTTTATGTTAATTACTGATCGGTGGAGGGAAGTTGAAAAGTTGCAGCAACATAAACACAAATGCTCGAAGTTGGAAGCTCGCACAGCTCGCACAGCTCGCTTGCCTGCAGCTCAAATTGGGGTTTGGGTCACCGAACCCATCTAGCAATTAATTAGCATAGGCCATATCATCGCACCCAGCTGTACTGTACTCCTCCTCCTCCTCCTCCTCCTCCTCCTCCTCCTCCCTCACTTCAGGGACCTTGTGCCATAAAATATGTTTAATAATATTCCCACAATTTCCCCCCGCTACTTGCAGATGCAGATGGTGGTAAAGGCGATGACGACAACGAAGGCGCTGCTAACGAAGCAGATGATGTAAACGCTGCCAACGCTGCCACAGCCATATCCCCTTTCTCTACAGACACACTCTCTCTGTCTCTCACTCTCTGTCTCTTGGTCACTCCATCCAAAAAACGAAACGAAAGCGAAAAACCCAGGAGGGAAACTCAACGCGAGACACGAGAAACCAAAGCCCACGACTGCCGCCGCATTGGATTTCGTTTTAATCGAAATCGAAACTGCATTCTTTTGGACACACTAAAAGTGACACATATCGGGCAATCATGAGATTGCCACGGTGCCTAGCGGGTGCGGAGAACCTCATGGTGCTCCTGCTCCTGGCCATCACAGCACATCTGGTGCTAGCCGAGCGGGACTTCAATGTGAACGACTCCCAGGTGAGTAATTGGAGCATTCTCCCGCCGATCAGATCGCTTCTGTCTCCCAGTTGGGTCAGCCGCGTCTGGCGGCTGGTAATTTTGATTGATGATGCATGGAATTTTTCATTTGAATTATACAGTCCGCCGTGCGACTGAGAGATTAGATTGCCGCCGCGATAAGTTAATGCTATGCCAGCAGTCATGATTTTCCTTAAATCTATTTATACTTTGTGTTTTTCGCATTGTATTCGACGGAACTTGTGCGCCAAATAGTTTTCAAGTACATAAATAGTCATAATAAAAGACTTTTCAATAGGCCATAAGTTCATTTGTGTGTGCTCTGTGTATTATAAATATTTTAAATATTTAAAAAGATAGAAAAACCTCAAAAGAAAGCATCTATTGTTGAATTGAATTATCTAGCAAAGAAATAACTATTCAAAAACAAGAAACTACATGTTTTTACGTATTATTAAGACCCTAGTTTAACTTTTATAAACAATTTCCAAACCCCATTCCCTCTAGGTTCCCGTCATTGAGCCCAAGGATGTGCCCGCCTACAAGCAGGATCCGTATGTCACGGAATTAATGAGCTGCCAAAATACACACAGCGAAATCGTGCTCTCGCTGCTGTTGAAGAAGCACGACTGGAGCGAGCTGACGGCCACCAAGCGAGCCCATGTCCAGGCCAAGTTGGCCAAGTTCTTTGCCATTCCAAAGGTGCGCTTGGAGTCCTCCCATTCTAAGCCAAAACAATGTTAAAAATGTTCTTTGTTGCTAGGAATTCATTTCCCTGGATTCGGTTTCGAAGCGTGAGCTGAAGATCATGCACAAGCTGGCCATGCGAAAGGGAGGCAAGGGCAACAAGAATATCGAGACCCTGAATCGCCGCCTAGGACGCGCCAGTTTTATGGTTTGTATTTGCCTTTGAACGCTCTTTATATACATATTACTTTAATTAGCATTGGCTTTTGCCTTGCAGATCGGCTGTGGTCCAAGCTATTTTGTGATGGGTGAACCGATAGCCAAGCAGATTGCCCACCAGGTGAAGGACGGGACTATTGGCGCTTTGACGGAGGAGAACTTTGGTCTTTGGTTCATTTGGCGAAAGGAATTGAAGTCGAGGTGAGGAAGGAGACTTTTTATATATTATTTAGTTACCTAAGGGGGAGATCGTGATGATTATATTTGATTATATGGGGAGTGGTGGTAGTTTAGGACATGACTACGTAATCATTTTATATCGAATTATATTTAAAACACATTTTTTATTTTACTATTTTATAGAAATTTGGATTTTCTGATTAAATAGTCATAGGGAAGGGGATTCCTTTAATGATAACCCTTGATTATATAAGGGGGGCTGACGTCATAAATCATCAAAAGCTTGATTTCGTTATAAATGGACAACTCCAAAGGAACATCATGGATTTAGGAGGACTGCTTCTAGTAGTTCTTAGGTGTTTTGATTGAACTTTAACTGAATTTAAGTATAAAATATGTATTTACAGGTTGAAAAAGTGTCAATTGCAGTTAATTTAATAACACGAATTCAATTACATTCATGTATAAGTTAGAAATGCTTAATTTTTATGAAATTTGAGCTAAGGCAAATTTCAAATAATGTTTTAGGATATTTTATTAATTGAGAAGTTTAACTGCAGCTGGAAATAAGTTCGTTTATTTATTATTATTTTGATATAAAGTAAAGTTTAATGGAATTCTGTACTTGATAAAAGCTTGTCATTAAATTTCCATTACCGGATAATGTTTATAAATATACTCATGAGAATGCAATGAAATGTTAACAACTCCCTTGAGCATGTTGATAAAGCCAATCGTTCTTTCAACTCACAGATCGAATCGCAAGCGACGTCAGTCCGAGGGCTCTGGCGCTGACGAGGATGACTACGACTATGGGGATGACGAAGAGGAAGTTTCGTACGTATATTCAGTCATTCCTTTCACCTGGGATGTGTCACAGTAATCACTAATACTCTGTGTTTTCTTTTTAGGGAGCCCAGTACGGAAGTGCCGGCGGTGACCACGCATGCGCATCGGCATCATCATGGAGCGGTGAGTGTTGAGGCCCATTCCATATACATATATTCCCCTCAGTTATTCCAACATATATATCTATATATATATATATTTGTTTCGGTTCTTCTCTGGGTGTTTTCTTTATCTGATACATACGTTTAAATGAGAATACCTGCGGTTCATACTTGTTGGTTAACCACACATGCTGACATATGTATGTATTACCTGTGTATGGATCTGTATGGATCGCGTCTAGAGATTCGTTATCGTTTTTTGATTTCCGGAAGGGGCCTTTGGTTCTCTGTTTGTTTACTGCACTTTGTTAATAACCGCAAATTGGATATTATACTATACTATATACATACATACATAACATTCAACAACAACAGCACACCACACATGCATTTGAATCAAATCGAACGAACACACACACAACCTCCATCTACACTACAATATATAACTATAATTCATCATACGGTGTTTACGTATTTTCTCTTCTCTTTTTGCTATCTTCCCTCCGTTCTCTCACACACACCCCTGTCTGTGTATATCGATCCATTGATCGATCGATCGGTCTCATTGTGTTAATGTAATCAATGTAATGTGTCCACCATCCTCCCCATCGAAATCGCCTCGAAAACTAACCGAACAAACTCGAAAAACTCACTAACTAACCCAAAAAAAAAAGTCGGAGGTGTCACCCGAGGCAGTCTCCTCGTCGGCGGTGCCCTTGGTGCCGAATGTCCAGGAGGAGATCGAGGAGAGTGTGTCCAAGCTGGAGTCGGTGATCAGTAAGACCATTGAGAACACAAAGAATATCAAGGAACTGCCCGTGCTGGGCGTAGCCGAGGATGCTGGTGGTGCGGACGACGAGGAGGATGTGGAGCTGCAGCAGTTGGGCGTTCCGCTGTCCGCTGTGGAGTTGCCGCAGGAGGAGACCACCAGCAGGACAGCCACAACCACAACGTCGTCGTCGTCGTCGTCGGACATGGTAAAGCCCAGTTACTTGGAGGAGAATGCCATACAGGTGGACCCGGCCATTGATGTGGAGGAGGAGGCCTTGCCGCCCACGCTGGCGCCGCCCTTGGTGTCCGCCTCTGAAACAGAACATAAGCAGCCATTCTCGCCCTATGATGCCACCTCTTCGGTGTCGTCGTCAGCGTCGTCTTCATCGTCGTCCATTGCAGCTGGCGAGGCTTCGTCCTCGGTGCCTTCGTTCCCTCATACCTCCTCCATAGCCACGCCCACAGAGCTAGACAGTCAAACAACCTCCTCCTCAGCTGCTGCATCATCATCTTCTCCATCTCCATCTCCATCCGACCCATCATCCACATCCACATCTCCATCCCAAGCCACTCAACCAACAACAACAACTACATCAACAAGCACAACAGCAACAATCTCAACTACAACATCAGCAACATCAACAGCAACAACAACAACCACGACACTGTCTGAATCGCCAAAGGTAATGATGTCGCTTCTGTGTGTGTGAGTGTACGAACGAGTGTCCTTCCGCCTCCTTCTCTCTCTCTGTCTCAATATGTGTGTGTGTCCTTGTCTCCTGTCTGTCGTTGTCACATGTAAAACGTTCTCTCACCTCAGGAGTTAGCTTAGCTTTATATCTCTGACTCTGTACATACATCTATATATATTTATATTGATATTGTTTTTTATTGGCTTTTGTCCTGTGTAAATGTAGCAACTCGTAAAAAGCAGCCAGCAGGACTCCACAGAATGTTTGTAAAAGAGACTTTTAGTGGAGTTTGCTTGGCGGTGGAGGAGACATAAATGTTAGATAAATAGTTGTAAAGATAAATGTACATACTTTAAGTTTTTGATACAAGGAAGCTTAAGAGTCAGCTAACCTTTTTTTTTCTGTACATATATAAACATATATAGTGTATCCTGAGAGTGTAGAAGACTGTAGACTTTAAGAGTTAACTTTAGATATGTATTAAATATAACACAAAAACTTGTACTTGTAAGTCGTAGGAAGGAAAGAGAGCTGGGAAAATAACGATTTCAACATTGATTTAATTGATTCTTGCGGGTTTCTTGGATTATCGATTCGTTTTTTGAAGGAATCGATGTATCGAAAACCTTGAATAATTCGAGGAAAAATGGTTAACGTGCGAATGAGGGGAAGAACCCACTGGTTAAAGACCTGAAATTTAGTTTGTTACTTTTTTAATGGATGTAATTTTTCTTAATCTGAATGAATTTTTTTAGTTTTGAAAAATTAAAATTTGTTTTCTTCATTTAATCGATTTAATCGATACATATTGTTTCTGAAAGATCAATAAAACCTATGCCCCCATAATCGATTTTTTGTTGTTTTACTATTTAATGCATAAAGTATTAAATTTAATTCAATATAAATTGATTTATTTAGTTTTGAAGAATTAAAATTAGTTTTCTTCAATTAATCAATTAAATCGATGACCTGATAATCGATTTTTTTCCTCTTTTATACCTAAAGTTTTACATTTACTTTAATTAGAAAACTTGCATTTTATTTTCTTCAATAAATCGATTTAATCGATATTTTTTGTTTCTGAAATATAACTAAAACTTTAAACGTAAAGTATTAAATTTAATTCAATATGAATTGATCTCTTTAGTTAAAAAAAAAAAACATTTTGTTTTCTTCGATTAATCGGCTCAATCGCTTTTTATCGATTTTTAGAATATCGAAAAAAATCGAATTTTTCCCAGCTCTAGCAAGAGGGATAGAGTAGCTCAGGGACTAAGTGGCCCAACCATAACTACACCCCACCCCTCTCCCCCCTCAAAAAAGTGCACCCACTTAATTCTGTTACCCAATTAAACACCCACAAAAAGCAGCCAAATACAATGCTTAACGAGCTCGAGCTGAGCACCCTGCTGCCCTTTGAGGATTTGGAGGGCATGGCAGCGGCCACGCCAACTGCAAATGCAACTGCGAGCACAGTAGAAGGAGCAGGAGCCGCCACATCAGCTGCAGCAGAAGCTACAAGCGAAAGCGAGTTGCATGTAGAGTCCACAACGCACCGCACGATTAGCTCGAAGGTGAAATCTCGCAAAGCGCTACGGCCATGTTTAAGCCATACTAGATTTGCACCTTACTCCAAAAACAACCAACAACCAAAAAACCCTAAAAACCCCTCGAAACCTCCGGCTCCGATTGTCTCTCACCGATTATCCCCCGTATCCAATTAGGGGAAATTGCTTTCCAGCCAAATGCACTTAGCGCATGTACATAAGGGCTGGCAATTAGCGAACCAGTGCTCCTCCTGCATGAGGTCCTTTGGTAATTGCATGTCCACTCTCTCTCTCTCGTATCGTATCCGTATCCGTATTTGTTGTACTAACACTAACACGATAACACCACCCACAACGCTCTCCTCTCTCTCTCAATCTCTCTCTGCCTGCCTCTCCTTAGCCGATGACTTTGCAGCATGACACTTAGCCAGAGCCATCTGTCGCCAATTAGCCATCTCACTGTTAATGATTTCCCTGTAATTCCCAGGAAGGAGAACCCGATGCCATCAGCAACGGCAGCAGCAGCAGCAGCAACGGCAGCCTGAGCGCCGGTTTGGCCAATAACGAGGTAAGCAGGAGCCTTATTACCCAGGCAACGCTTGAATCTTCACTAATCTCCTTTGTCTTGGCAGTCCACATCGGTCACGCCTCCTTCCTCGGTGGCCACGACCACAGCGGCCACTCCCGAGTCGAGCAGCAGCAGCAGCGGCACCTTCGTCTCCCCGGACTACTTGGAACCACAGCCGGAGGAGAACAGCCCGCCGATTATCAAGACGCGTCTGCAGAAGCTGGCGGTGACCTCGGGCAAGGCTTTCAATTTCCATGTG
Organism: Drosophila baimaii; assembly: GCA_018874675.1. Classification (NCBI taxonomy): domain Eukaryota; kingdom Metazoa; phylum Arthropoda; class Insecta; order Diptera; family Drosophilidae; genus Drosophila; species Drosophila baimaii. Next base: position 8,432 of record JAEIIU010055432.1, on the reverse strand, counting down.
CTACCCGATACCTTTGTGGATGCCGAGGACCAGGGCAACTTGCGGCTGGCGCTCACGGACAAGGATGGCCATGAGCTGAAGGCCAGCTCCTGGCTGCAGTTCAATGCCGACAAGCAGGAGCTGTATGGACTGTAAGTAGTTATTTATTTAATCCTAAAGGCTTGTTAATTCAACTCTCCCTTGGCAGACCCCTGGACGATGCAGTGTCCCGCTGGCAGTACCGCCTCTCGGCTACGGATTCCGGCAATGCCAGCGTCACGGAGACCGTGGAGATCAGTGTGCAGCAGCATCGGGCGGTGAGGACAATCAATCACGAGATTAGCATTGCGGTGAGGATCAACGAGAAGCTGCATGGCCACAACATCGACTGGCAGCTGAAGCTGATCAATGCCGTGGCCCGAACGCTGGATGACTCTAGCAATGCGGCGCTGGTGGTGCGTGACATCCGTCAGACGACGCAGGATCCGCACAGCGCCACCTTTGTGTACTTCAACGAGACGCTGCCCACCAGCGAGTGTCCCGAAAAAGAGCTGCACGATATTATTGCCAGGCTGGATGCCCAACGACTGAGTGATTTAGTGGAGCCAACGCTGGGAATCAAGTCCATCTCGGGTCAGCTCATTGGATCCTGCCAGAAGGATTTAACACGGGTCAAACCCACCCAGCACATGGCCAAGAATGTGCCGCCCATGCCGCGCAATCAGGTGGATCGTGTCAATGCCAGCGTTGGCCAGCTGCTGGTGTTCAAGGTGCCAGCGGACACCTTCTACGATGCCAATGACAATCAACTGACGCTCACGCTGAAGACCAAGGACCACAAGGAGCTGGGCACGCGTCACTGGCTGCAGTTTGACTCGAAGAACGAGGAGTTCTATGGCATACCCAAGGGCGGCGACATTGGTTCCGAGGAGTATCTCCTGGTGGCCGAGGATAGCGGTGGGTTGAGCGCCCACGATGCCCTCGTTGTGGTGGTTAATCATGCGCCCAAGAAAGAGTTTGCCGGCTACTTCAAGGCCTATCTGGCCATCAGGCACGAGAACTTCAATGCCGAGCTGCAGCGGAAGTTTGTGGAGCGTGTGGCGAAGCTGCATGGCGATGCCAACACCAATCAGATCCAGATTCGTTCCATAAACATGCATCACGACTCGGACGGCACCATTGTGAACTTCTACAATACCTCGCTGTACAAGTCGCATAACAGGTGTCCAGAGAAGGAGTTAATAGCCACCAGGAGCGTTTACCTGAACAGCGACATGAGCTTGAGGGAGGGCGTGAAGCGGGCCTTGGGTCCGGAGTTGAATTTAACCAACTTTTCGGCCGTGCCGGGCACTAATTGTCATCGTAAGGAATATATCTAGGTTCCTCTTTAAGGATTCCCATTGAATTATGCTCCTTTTTTTAGATCCCGAGATCATAGACATCCACCACAATGAGTATGTGCCCTCTCGCCCCGAGGAGCCTAGCTCCAAGTCCACCTTCAGCGATGAATATCTGGCCAACATAGTGCTGCCCGCTGCGATTATTATTGTGATGATCATAGTGGCCTCCATTATAGCCTGTTGCCTGCACAGGCGTCGCCACAAGAGCGGCAAAATGGAGCTGGGTAAGACTGATATATATATTTACTTTAAGTTAACTCCAACTCACATTTCTCTCTTTGCTTTCCAGGCGACGAAGAGGAGCGCAAATCCTTCCGTGCCAAGGGCATACCCGTCATCTTCCAGGACGAGTACGAGGAGAAGCCCGAGATCGGCAACAAGAGCCCCGTCATACTCAAAGACGAGAAGCCGCCGCTGCTGCCACCGTCCTACAATACCTCAAACATGAATGGTAAGTATGAATCTTCATAGCCAAGTTCCTTTAGAAACTGAATCCAACCTTCATTTCCAGGCGACAACGATGTGGACGATTATGTGCCGCCGCCATCTGTTGTTGTGGGCGGTCGGGAGGTGCGAGGGAAGTCACCGGCCACGCCCTCCTACCGCAAGCCACCGCCATATGTGTCGCCATAAATATATATTTCAGTGTCAAGTAATGAGGAGTAAAGGAGAAACAGCAACAATAATAACAATCGCATCGTATTAACCACACAACAATCTATATATATATATATAGATATATACAAACATATATATATATATATATTTAACCGATTCGGCACAAGTTATATGCAACTAAGCAAACTCTTTTGTATATATCCAAGTGCAAATTGGTTTCTTTGGACATTGTATTCGAATTAAAGGGGCAAGAGAGGCAAAGAAAGAGCCCCAGCCGAGAAGTATTCGCCAAGCTGAAGGAGTTTTTGTATTAACCGGAAGGAAACGGAAGGAAACAATCAATTAACGACATACACACACACCGTAAGCTTATCCGAGAATCACTAAACACACACACACGCGACAAAAAACGATGATGAACTATGCTGCATATTATTTATTTAGTATGTATTCTTAATTTATATATATATATATGTATACCACACACACACACAAAACACACATCAGAAAAGGAGTTTAGTAGGCAAGCAAATAAGAGCTTGAAAAACACACAACACACACACGAGCCCATTTAAAGCATAGCATTTAAAACTATTTGTACTAATTAAGTTGAAAGAAAGGAAGTAATGAGAGAGGAATGTCCTTTGTCCGGATTTGCCACAGCTGTTGGACTTTCTGCTTAATTTGTTTAAGCTGAATTGTTTGCATTGCTTACGTTTTATCAACATATTTTTAGGAAATTTCAAACAAATGCTTAGAGCTATCGAAATATCGATATAGGCCGATATATTATTGATATCTTAAGGCAAAATATTCGAAATATATCGATTTTATATCAAAACAATTAGGAAACAATTTTTAATTCAATTTCCCTCAGTATTTTAGAGGTTTCTGAGAAAATTAAGATATTGAAATCGATAAACAGATTCATTTTAATTTAAAATGCATCGATATGTATCGATTTTATATTAACAATTATGAAACCATTTGTAATTATATTCCTCAGTAACTTTGGGGTTTACGCAAAATTTAAGACTTTCAAACAAAGCAAAAAATTGGTTTTAATTTATAATTGATCGGTTTCTTAAAAAAAAGAAATTTAGATCCATTTCTCAGTCATTACAAATTTGAGATTTTAAGATATTTCTTATGAATTACTTAAAAATAACATTACTACCTTTTCGATATATTTGCTATATGGTTCAGAATATCGATATTGAGGGAAAAAGTTATCTAAAATAACGATATTTGTATCGATATTAAGACAGCTCTACGCAGGATACGCCTGGGACCACCGCGTCAAGGCTAAGTACTTGCTGCTGGTTGGTTTCCCATTCGTTTTGGGTTTTTTTTATTTTTATTTTTTTGGACAAATGGATGTGGGACAAAGGACAGGCCCAGGGAGCCTTGATTATGTTTAGTTTCTAAGAAGCAATCAAACCCACAATAGAGCTGCCAATAGTCTAGTTACGTTACGAACCGCTCGGAATACGACAAATCAATTCCTAATTGCCCACAAGTGCTTCCCACAGAATAAACAAACAAACAAACAAACCAACAAACAAAACCATATCCACCAAACACAACACGAAACGACACAACACTCACATACACAAATATTTATACGAAAAAAATGGATTACTTAAAGTAGAAACCTAGTTTTTAATGATTTTTACACGCTCCCTTTGGATTATTCTACATGAAATTTTTACCAATTACCAATTACCATTAGTTGATAGCTGCTAGTTGTAGGTCGGTACTTACTACACTTCACTACACCCGTCCCTGTCCCCCCCTGAGATAAACTTTAGTGAGTTGATTTTATACGATCGTGTGTAGCAAGTCCAGGCCCCAAGAAAGGAATAAGAAAGAAATACACAAGAGCAATAATTGCCGGAGGAGAATTACTGAAGAATTACTGAAAGAATTACTTTACGCAAATGGCCGCAAAACGCAAAGCCAATTTTTTGTCGTGTAAAAACGTTCACGCAAGTGCTACGTAATTGCCTATTAAACTAAGTATAATTAATTAATTTGTGTAATTTGCATAAGCTCAACCGCTGAATTATTTACATTTTGTACTTTGTAATAGCGCAAAAACAGCAGCAGCAGAAAATCAACAGCAATAACAACAACAACAAACAAACAACAACAACAACAACGGTATCAATTTATTTTGAATAAAAAAATGCCAAAGATACGAAATTTTTGTTTTATTTTTATTTTTTAATTGCAACTACACTGGCACACTCACACACACATTCAGAGCCACACACAAGAGTAAGTAAATGAGCTAAAATAAAAAAAAAATGGTTTTCTAACCAAAATCAAATCAATAAATAATTGTGCATACAAATCGGCGTGTGCGAGTTGCACATATAATTAATATATTCAATAAATAAGCAAAAACTACTGTATATTTAAATGCAGACATGCATAAACATGCATATATTTGAGTGCATCATCATGCCGCCTATCGATTACTGTAAATGCAAATCTGTTTGCCATTTTGATTGGCTTAAATTGACCGAGACACACGAGTACACACACCCACACCCACCCACACACGGCTACAATAATTATAATAATTATTGAGGATAACTAAACGTGAACATATATATATATATTTAGCTATATATCCGTATAGGATGTATGCATGTACGGGATTCTAATAAACATTTATATATATTTTGATACAAAAAATAAGAACGAGCCACAGATGAGTTTCATTTTTAATTGCTTGTGTTGTGGGCCCTTCTCGACTTCCATGTTCCATTAGGGATATATAATTTGGGAAAAAATTCAATTTATGGAAATTCCTTAACAAATTATGGAATCAAAGGGAGTCCTGGCCGGGGGAGGGGAGGCGGGGAAGTGGGTGTCGTCGGTGTGCATGAGGGAAAAAAGTCAAATCAAAAGCATTGCCATAATGAAGTAATACAAATTTGTTTTTCTTGTCGCTCTTTGCCGCCTAATAAAGACATCCGGCCACCCGCCCACCTTCTTCGTCCCCTTCCACTCGACCAGGCTATTGATTCCCGTTACTTTGACAACCAATACACGCCGGATGCTGGCACACACACACACAGGCACCAGAGTCAGCGCACATGCGAAAGCACATATTTGCTTGGCTTCGTTGACGCCAGCGGAATATTGTCATGTCATGTATGTGTTTGTGCTGATGCACAGAGAGAAATTAATTTTAAGTTATTTAATTGGATGAGTGAAAGCCAGGGGTGCCCATGGAGCAGCGATACATCTATAGCTTAAGGAAAAGCATGCTTTATCTCTCAGCTAAAAGTAAAAACTACAGTCTGAAACACAAAGACTTTAAAGTTTATTAACGAGCTTGACGAATTTCAATTGTATACTATTGGAATCTTTATTTAATAGGTCCTTTGAAATTTCAAAAGCAGGGGTGCCCACACAGAAAACCAATGAGCTTCGAGAAGCTTAACGGAAAGTATCTCTTGTCTCGGCTTAAAATGGTAAAAGGTAAAAAATAAAATAAATGTAGAGTAAAAAATATAATTCTGAAAGGTTCCTTAAAGATTCTGCATATATTATTCTTATTCTTATTATTACTAAAGCTATTAGATAGAGTTAAAGTTCTTAAGTATTCAAAAACAGGAGTGCCCATATACTTCACAGATGAGCTCTGAGATGTCTTGTCTCTCTGCTAAAGGTAGAAAAAAAAAAAACGACTTATTCTTTAAACTCTTTTATAAACGAACCTTTTCTTAAGCAAAGTTATTAAAATCTACAGCTGATACTAACAATATCTTTCCATGATCTAACATATAGTGGTGTCTAGGAAAAACTAAGACCTTGAGTTGGCTACACGCTTAATTATTTCCAAGAACTATATAATAAACCGATTTCCCTAGAAGAGTTCCAATTATAAAGAATGACAAACTCCTAGACTTTCTCTGAATGTAAGGACATATTGTGAAGGTGGCTGGGCATTGTTGTTGTTGTTGTTGTTGCCCCTTACGGTTATTGTTATTATTATGTAATGCAGTCATTTAATTGGTAACAAATTGTATTGTTTGGCTTGGCCTGGGACGGCAAACGGAACGACAGTTCTGGCTTGTTTCGTTTGTACGCTTTTATGACTTTCCTAGGAAACGTAAATAGCAGCATCTCTTCGCTCCTCCCACCACCACGTATGTGTGTTGTGACTTTGGTATAGCTTTAATGCCACCCCCAGGACCCACTCACACCTGCTCCATTTACACACACACCTCCTCCCCCCCCCACTCGCGGCGGAAAAACAAAGAACTTTTGCTTATACCTGGCGAATGTGTGTTGTTTGGTTTTTAAACTTTCGCCTGATGGCAAGCATTCACGTCCGAGGTTCCGAGGTTTTGGCTGTGCCTGTGGAAATGAAAAAGCATAATACGCTTATATGAGCAGTAATTAAAAAGTCAAACCAGCGAAACAAAAACAACAACAATAAGAATGCTTAATAAAATGCTGCATAACTAGATTAGTTTAATTTTTGCAAAAACATCAGTAATATGCTTTTGTCTGCTGGGTTTGTTGTGGTTGCATTTGGCGAATGCTACTGCTTTGGTGGATTATTATTGTCTGATTTTTGTTGTAAAACTAATTTAATTTTTTTTTTTGAGTTTTGGGGTTTTAGGTAAAAGACATTTTTACCTAACCCACGAGGCGGATGAGTAATATTTTGTGGTGTTTTCTGATATTGCTAACTTTCTAAGCTGATAAATTCCTTTTCTTTTTTATTTATAGTTCCCAATTCAAAAATATTTACTTCTTCATAATTATATCTTCTAGATCTATCAGTTATCGGCAAGGCAATGAATAAATAATTCTATATAAATTCATAAGCTAAATGAGGCCCTGTTACATGTCTGTAATTATACAATTTGATTGCATAACTAGATTCGTTTTCATTAGCTTGGCATTCGCATGTCCTGGGGATTGGTGGCAGGATTTTATCACTAACCGAACAGCTGCTGTTGCCGGAGAAGAGTCCCTTTTCTTAGCCACTGGCGTTGCCATAACGCTCATTATTATCGCCACCACCGCCACCACCGCCGCCAACTTCTTCTGTCATCGCTGACAGGCAGCAGGCAGTCGTAGCCCGCCCGCCTTTGGTCCAAGCTGCGACACAGGCCATAATCACTTTCGGCCTTACCCACTTTGGCCTTTTTGCGTTTTAAGTTACCAAACAAACAACAAAGCGTATAATTAACTTATAATCTTACATGCTGCCGCCAGGACAGATGCCATGCCATGCCCGCTCCACCCTTGATGTTTGTTATAATAAATCTCGGACGACACAAAAGATGAGAGAGATCCCTATTGAAGCATACACACACACACGTGCATGGGATTTCCATAGTTTTGTTTGTGATGCAAAAAAATCCAGAGAGCTCCAATGGAATATGCAATTTAAGTTGGCTTTTGTCTTAAAACAATAGGTGTTGTCTTTTGAAAGGATTGTAGGCTTGACACTCCCATGCCTACCTCCCTCCTCGGGGGCTTTGATATTTCTCTTACTTGGCTACAATGACTCGAAGAGTTCTTCTTCATGTTTGTCAAGTTTGAATTACATCAAATGTTTTCGCTTCTTGGAAATGAAATCCACACCCAAGACCCACTCCTCCGCCGCCATCGTCGTCGTCGTCGTCGTCGTGTAAACAACCAATCCGGATTCCGAGCTGAAGATGCGGCATCAGGAAAAATTGAGATTAATCACAAAACAAACCCAGGAGCCAACAGAGCTCAAAAGGTGACAAATGCCGGAAAACTCTCGCACACACACATACCAGCAGCAGTTACAAATCGATGTGAAATATTTGTGTCGACCATGATTTGTATATGTGTCCGTCTGTCCCTCTTTTCCGTCCACATGTAGCTACATTTACCATTTACCGGGGGGGATACATTTAAGTTTCCTGCAATTGAACAGCGGAGGGGTAGCAGGACGAGGACTGGGAGGAGGACCAGGACCTGTGGACTGTGTGGAAATCGTTTGAGAGCCGGACACAAATCAATTATGTTGCCACGGCGGGACAAAGGCGGGAAGCGAGCGTCGAAAAAATAATGGCAATACAAAATAAATACGAGGGCCGAGCGTAAAAAGGAACAATGGGCAACATTGGCAACCTGCTGCGCTAATGCCGGTCTCAGACAAACAAAAACCCCGGGTTCCCACTTCTCCGGATGTAGCTTCAAATACACTGGGCACTGGCAGAAAATGAGGGTTATGAAAATATATTTATATATTTTCTAGTTGGTATACGGAAGTATAGATCTATATATTGGTCTAAGGAGTTAATTTATTTCAAACTCTTAACATAAAATCGCTCTTGATTTTCCCTAAAAACTCACAAATATTGTAACGAACTGATTTGCCCGGCCTTAGCTCAGAGGCTTGTAGGTTCGCTCCACCAAATTTATAAT
>JAEIIU010055430.1:0-50517 GCA_018874675.1 Drosophila baimaii | reverse complement strand
AATTATAGCCACCTCCTAGAAATTTCATTAAAATCGGACCAATATTTCACATAGCTGCCATAGGAAAGATTGGTCTAATTTCATATATTACATATGAATTTTATATTTTGCATACATTTTACATTATACATGTTACATTTTATCAAAATCTGTTATAATAAGTAACAAATTATATGCAAGGGTATATAAACTTTGGCTCCGACCGATGTTAGCTTTTCTTACTTGTTTTTATATGAAGTTTTTTCGCTTGTTAACTTATTTCGTCGATGTTAGTACTAGGCTTTATTAGTGTTAAATTGTTTTTGCAATCTCTGTATCTCTACTTAGTGCAGTCATATTTTTTTGAAATACACTGAGATGTATTCACCTTAATAGTACTTTGCTAAAAAAAAACATTCGAAGTTCTAATTAAATTTCTAAAAACTGGCATGTTGTTTTGCAACAGGATTCAGGACTTCTTTGCGATGCCGCGACATCCGTAGGTCGCACAGAGGTCATTCGCCCGCATGCTAATTTGCATCAATTTTGATTGCCAGCAAAAAAGGGGGAAAGGCGTGCTTTGCGACCGCTTTGATTGTTGTCTGTGGCAGTGCTCCAGAGCTCCACGGCGTGTTTATACAATAACCGCTCCATTTTCCCCCATCAACCCATGGAAATTGCTTTTTTGGGCGTTTCAGCAATTATGTAAAGTTTGTCGAGCGTGGTGTGGTTGGTGGTGGAAGGGACAAACAGTTTAATCAAAGGTTTTTCCCAGCCGCCGACTTAGGGCGGCGAAAGTCAGTTAAACAATTTGTCCCAATTTCAAAGGCAGTGTGGATTTTAAATTGTCGTCCATTGAGTACCAAAAATATTAGCAGCAATTTAAGCAGCAAGTAAATACAATACACACTGCTGTTTTTGGGCGTGTCAGCTCCCACAGAAGTGTAACATTTAAAATGTCAAAGTGGGCGGTCAGTCGAAGGCGGGAACATAAAATCGCACCGACGGACTGGCGAATGAATAAAGTGCAAACTTTGCGCGAAAGTCACACAGAATGAAATGCCATCAAGTGTGGCTGCGACACTGAAAGAAAAACCGAACAAAACTGCGGCGCTATAAAAGCATTAAAACACTCTCATAAAGGACAAAATGGTATAAGAACCATATAGTATACAAATAGTATAACTTGTGCTTGCAAGTGCGTATCTTCTCTGCTGAATATATTCTTTAACTAATTTTCTAATTTTCTCCACACATAATATTTTGCGCTGTGCAACGCCTCGGTTGCCCGCTTTCCTTTGCCAGCTTTCGCATAATTAGTGCGCAATCAGAGCTGAAAAGTATGCAACATCCAGAGGAACGTAACGCAGCCGGCGGGCATCAGAATGCAGCTGCAACTACGCCGCTTTCCAGCCACCACCAGCCACCACCACCACCACCAGCACCACCGTCACCACCACCCATCAAGTTGCAGAACTTTTGCTGTCAGCTGCATTGCGAATTTCTTCGCAAGAGAAGCATGCTGCTGGATTTTGACAGACAAAAAGTACAGGGAGAACGCAGGGGACGATGGGGAAAACAGGGGAGGAAGCTAAGCACTCGGGAAATGCGAATTATTTAAATGACAACAACGACAGCCAATTAGAAAAGCGATCCCTACAAATTATATTTGTAACTTTTTATATTAAAAAGCTGGTAGGAAATGACAATGCCACTTACTTTACTTCCAATGTTTTGATAGATTCTGAAGTTACCTATGGGATAAATATAGTTAGAAGAGCTTCTGAAATGTAAAGTGTACATTTTTCTTAATCACAAGTCCCAGATATTAAGATAAATTTGTTTTATGATGAGTTTCTTTTAACTTGTTCAATAGCTTATTAACCAATAAACCAAAACAGCGAAGCCCTGGCACAATCGTCCCGCAATGGGGTTAAAATATTCGCAAGCAAATATAATTTTAAATGTTACGATGTTTGTAATTTGACCCCAAGTTCTTTGCATATCTTAAGTGATCATCATTTGGCCAGGATGCGGTAAGGTTTCACGGAATTTTTCTGCATAAGTTTCTGGCCTTGGGCCATACAAGCAAGTGGGGAAAGCTAACAGCGGGCGATGCCGAACTTGATATACCCTATACAAAACAGTTTTTAAACCCTTGCAGGATATTATAATTTTAGTCAGAAGTTTGCAACGCAGTAAAGGAGTCATTTCCGACCCTATAAAGTATAAATATTCTTGATCAGCATTAACAGCCGAGTCGATCTAGCCATGTCCGTTTGTCCGTTTGTCCGTCCGTCCGTTTCTACACAAACTAGTCTCTCAGTTTTAAAGCTTTTTGAATGATACTTGGCATATAGTCTTCTTTTTACTCTCACTACTATATATGTCGAAAAGGGCCGGATCGGACGACTACATCGTATAGCTGCCATAGGAACAATCGGAAAATTTTAAGAAAAAAATGAAAGCTTTGCCAATTTTCAATATTTTCTCATTAAATTTAAGATACTGTGATCTTAGATTATTCTAGAATTTCGGTTTTAGTTTTATAAAAATTTGACTACTATATCCTGTAGCAGCCATATTAACGATATGCAAAAAATTTACATATTTTCGCTATTTTTCAAGATATTCGAATGAAACTTTATGTGTGCCTTTTTAATATAATTATAGCCACCTCCTATAAATTTCATTGAAATCGGACCAATATATCATATAGCTGCCATAGGAAAGATCGGTCTAAGTTCATATTTTACATATACATTTTAAATTTTGCATACATTGTATATTAGACATGTTATATTTTATTAAAATCTTTTATAATAAGTAAATATACAAAGGTATATAAACTTCGGCTCCGCCCAAAGTTAGCTTTTCTTACTTGTTTAAAGATAAAGAGATATAGTTGATGAAGATTAGTGAAGTTTTATTTTCACAACTTTCATACTAAAAGATTCAATTACACGAAACACCCTGCTTCCCAATCATGTAGCGATTGTTTATATGGTAGCTGTCCGATTTTAATAAAAATCCTACGAAAGATAGCGTCAAGATTAACAAAAATATATCACTTAAGACCGGTCCTATGACAGCTATAGAATATATTAATCAGATTTCAATTAACTTTCTGTCTTTCAAATGGCAGCAAAACTACAATACCCTCTGCAAGGGTATACAACGAAAGAAAGGAAAGAAAGGTACACTTACACTTATATGTATATGCGTATACAGGAAAAGTTTGCTGAGCAAACTCCGCTTTGATTGCTAAACTTAAAAGCCAAATGCGAAATACCGACATGAAACCGGGCAAATAAGGTTGTTCAACCGAAATGTGGAAAGTTACCAGCCACGGCCTAATATATGCAAATTTAAGTTGCGAGATATCAAAAGAATATACCAAACGGAATGACTTTTAGTGGTCAGGTAGGCTTCACTTTTTATTTGTTTACTTAAGCGGATAGGTAAAGATAGAGTCGAGTCCTTTTCCAGGCCATAGATTCATTATTTAATTTAATATTAATGTGCTGTAATCTTTCTTATGATCAACGTTGATCAATTGTTTATGAAAGAGATCTCTAATATCTATATGTATATAGATAGGTTTTTTAGGTCATGTTTTACGTCGAGAGGCTCTGAAAATGGCTTTTGATTTCCATTCCCAGACAAACATTGGTTTCTTTGGTTTTTATGTATATTTAACAATTTAGAGACCCTTTTTTGCGTTCTCTATTTATTTGCGTTTTTGTTTGGCAGTCGTTGGTCTCAGTTGGTCAACTTCATTTGGGGCTTTATAAATTTTAATTTGCCTTTGTTTATCTTCTCTTCTGTCGCTGCCAGGTTTCCCTTTTCCCTCGTCTGGTTTTCCTTTTTTATTTGTCACTTATTTGGTGCGTTTTTGTACCATTATATACGTAGTTATGCATAAGTAGTTCGGGACTGGGTCGGCACGGCTTGGCTTGGCTTGCGTCCTCCGGGTGTATTGACTTTAACCGAGTTCTGATATAATAAAAATGCAAATTGCCAGCAAACGCCAGACTGTCGCGCTTCTTGGCTTAGCGCATTGCTCCCCCTTCCGCATACCTCCCCCCCATACTGAATTTTTTTCACTTTTCCAGGCCAATTTTTTCACTTTTTTTATCCAACGAAGCGAAATCAACTTTTTGTTGTCGCCTTTGTGTGTTGCTTGGGCCAAAGGCAACCAAAAAAAAAAAAGAGGTCTGACTGGGCTTAGGTCGCTTTAAATTTACTTTTGTTGCTGGGAGATTGGGTGGTTGGGTGGTTGGGTGGTTGTAGTTGCTCATTGCCGTTTTTCGAGTTTGTTCATTTGGAAGAATTAAGCTGCGATGTTCGGTTCGGCTCGGTTCGGCGTCTTAAGGCTCTGCCCTTTTTTTTGTACCTTCTTTATTTCTTTGCAACTTTGTTGCCGCTTTTTTTTTGCCATTTATCGCCACAATTTAGACGTCTATAAGGATATTCTGGAGCCGATAAGAAATAATAAAGTTCGTGTTCACTTTTATGTGGTTTGGGCGCAAATTGATTTTCACTCGAAGAGTGGGTGGCAGCTTTCTCTGTGTGGATTGAATTAATTTGCATGTTAGTTGAACCGAAACGAAGCCCGAACTATAACCCCAAACCTATTACCTTTCATCTTTCATTTTTCATCTTTCATCTTTCCCCATCGAGAACTAGACTAGTCTCATTTTATTTTAGTTGTGCTTGTGTTGGATGTGTTTTATTGAATATTGTTTTCATGTTTATAATGATATTATGATCATCCAATTCGCGCATTTCGATATAGCTTCTAGCTAGCCGAGGGCAAGGCGTGCTTCATGTCTTTGGAGCGGATGGCTCTATTGCCCGGCTCCGCTCGTGCAGCTATAGCACAGGCTACACCCTCCCTCTTCTCCAGTAGTAGTGGTAGTGGTATCCTCTCCGTTTTCAAACCAAGACCTCCAGATGCATTGCGACTCGGGCGTGAACCCGCCCTGACCTAGCTTCTTCTCCAGAAAGTTCTTCAGCTGCTGTTCGTTGCGCAGCTGACGGCGCAACAGCTCCAGCTCAAAGCGCTCGCGACTCTGCTCGTTGGACATCTGGTTGAGGATGCGCTCCTTGAGGCGCTTGTTCTGGGCCTGGACGCAGTGTATGTCGTCTAAGAGTTGCTCATCGTAAATGGGAGAGGGCAGCACGGGCAGAAGCCTCAGTTCATCCTTCCCCTTCCACTCCGGTATCTTGCTCAGCCATGAGCTGTCGGCTGTCGGAGGAGGACTCTTCTCGAACAGCAGCTCCAATCCCACTGACTTGGTAGTCAGAGCCGGAGTCGGAGTGGGTGGCGGTAGGGGATTTGTCTCCGGATGCGGCATCTTCTCCGGCTGATGCTTCGACTCCAACTGCTGCTGCTGGTTGGCCAGCGCCTGTGCAGCTGCTTCCTCTGGCGGAAAGATTGAGAACGTACGGGATGGCCGGGGATGCACTTCGGCCAGGGGATCCTTCTGCCAGCCCGCCAGCAAGCTCGTGTACGACCAGTGGGCGCCAGGATTCACGCAAAATGACAGATTATCGTCGTCGTCGTCGTCGTCGTCGTCCATCTTTAGAGACGGCGGCTGCGACGACTCGAACTTCTTCTCGAGCAGGAGGTCCAATCCTCCCAGTTTAGTAGTCCGAGTCTGAATCGGAGCAGGAGGGGGCAGTGGATTCCGATCCGGATGCGGCATCTGATCCGGCTTATGCACCAACTGCTGCTGGTTCACCAGGGCAGCAGCTTCCGCGGGGAACGTGGGGGCAGCACGGGAATGTACTTCACCCAGGGGATCCTTCTCCCAGCCCGACAGCAAGCTCGTGTACGACCAGTCGGCGGGACTCACGCAAGACATCAGATCATCGTCGTCGTCGTCGTCGTCATGGAACTGCAGCGAAGCCGACGGCGACGACTGCCAAGCTGCTGGCGAGTTCTGTCTCGGCTTGAGATTGGCCAGAGCTGCCAGGCGGGCAGCCCTCTCCGAGCCAATGGCCGCCATCACACGCGGCAGAGCAGGAGTCTCTCCACCGCCGAAATTCGACCAATAGTCGCCCAGTGGCAGGTTAGGGTCCACGTTGTCCTGGGCGCCCATGTTATGGCAGGCATCGAGATTCTCCAAAGCGGCCAGACGGGCTGCCCGCTCGGAGCCTATAGCCGCCTGCGGACGTCTCTTGGTTTCATTAGCTTCTGGAATCTGGTACATGAAGGCTTCCATGCTCTGTGGTCCTTCTGTGATTTCTGTGGGATTTTGTGAAGATTTTTGTGTTACTTTTGTCTAATTGTTTCTCTGACAGGACAGGAGTATGATTAAAAGTTTTGAAAGCTAACTCAAGGCCTGCTATACCCCACTGGCATTCTCAATTAAAGTCTCAAAATTAAAAAACCAGGAAGAGCGGTTTGCGGTATGCGATTGGATTCGATTCGATGTAATCGATCAATTTCGGAGGTGTATAAATAATCAAACAAAACACCTCTTAACTAGTGACGATCGCACCTTCAACATAGAAAAGTTCTGATATCAACATTTGTGACGAGAAATGATTGCATACATGATTAAATTAACTTTCGAAAATGTACTTTTTCGGCACGCAACAATAGAACATGTTCCTTTTCCCTTGGTGCGCTTCGTCACTACGTGGACTGCCGTCCACAATGATTTATATTTGAAAATACTTTTGCTGACTTTGCTAGATATGCGAATAATGTGACCGACTGCTTCTATGTCATTAATATGACTTAGTCATCCTATTTTTAATTGAAAATGATTATTTTAAAATGCTGCATTCAATGCGTATATGTTAAAAAATAACTAAATTATCTCAATTTGCATTAACCTAATCTTTTTCAATGGGTACCCTGCCCAATACATGGCAAAGACGTCAGATATGACCCGTTCCGAATTATGTATTAACATAAATAGAAAGAAGACCATCTGCAACGATGCATTTAGCCAGCTTTAAAGCTGACATCACTGCATTGCCAACTTTACTTTCAGCTTCGTAGCTTACCTATATTTTGCTTATCTTTGAGATTCTTAAGAGCTGCCAGGCGGGCAGCCCTCTCCGATCCAATGGCCGCCAGCACACGCGGCAGCTCAGGAGAAGCCTCTTCGCCACCGGAGTTGCGCCAAAAATCAGCCAGCGGCGGCACGCTAGGCTCCAGGTTGCCCTGGCCAGGATCGAGATTCTCGAAGGCCGCCAGGCGGGCTGCCCGCTCCGAACCTATTGCGCCCTGCGGGCGTCTATTTGTTTCATTTGCCACTGGAATCATGTACATTATGTCTTCCTTGCTCTCTGGTCCTTCTGGGGGATTTTAAAAGTTTTTTTTTGTTTTTTTGTTTTCTTAGAGTTTCCGGCTCGAATGTTCGAAACAGAATGACTGGGGGAGTCTAATTCAAAAGTACAGCATTAAATCCAAGGCCTACTATGACCCAAGTTGAATTTCTCAGAACACATCTGTCATTTAAGCAGTCGCATGTTCCAAAGGAAGAAATGTTTGCAACTAGACTAGGGATAATCAGCGTCCTATGCACCGTGCATAGGAAACATTTTCGGGCAGCGCAGTCGACTCACCAAGCAACTCTATTGGTGTCCTTTTTCCTTGCAGGTTGAGTATGCCACCACGGAGTCCGTAGTCACGGTGGACTGGGAAAACGGCTTCGTTGAGGCTTCCGCCGCGAGTAACGAAAACATCACTCAGGTGAGCCAACGCAACCACTGACCCTGACTCTGACTTATTGTAAATCCCTTTTCCCTTTGGTTGGCAGGTGTTCAAGGAGCTGCTGGCCCAGGCAAAGATAACCTACAACCTGAGTCCCGCGCTGCGCCGTCGCCGCCAATCGTTGCCCCAGCAGATCGGCAACAATGGGCCTGGAACTCCGCTGCACCACCACCACCATCATCACCACCAGACGCAGCAGCACCAACACAATGCCGGCGGCGGCGGATCCGCATCCACTTCTGCAGCAGCAGCGGCAGCTGCGGCGTCGGGCTCTGGTTCCGGCAGCGGCAGCGGCGGCCATGGGTCCCATGCCCCCACACCCGCCCAACTGCAGCACCTGCAGCGCATCCAGGAGCGGAGCCTGGGCGCCAAGCGCAATTCGTGCAGCATCTCCTAAGGATCATGAAAGGAAAGGGTCGCTCTGAAGCTTAACTAAACGGTCTCCTACAAACGGTTCTCAGTACTTTTTCAATAATGTTAAACCAAAAAAAATCCACTAATCTGTAAGGAATAGACTGGGTCGACGAGTGCTAGGAGTGGCAACCAATATTAGTTGTGGGTTCAAAGAGGAAGTGTACCTCATCTCATACGTAATTATCTGGGCAGCAAGATGATGGAATACTTTATTTAAACCATTAATTACATGGAAAGGTTTGGCCATTAGAGAGGGCTTTGCCTAAAATAATAAATATATGTATTTATTTAGTTTTCTGACAGAAAAGGCATTGCCAAACTTGACTTAAGTTGACTCTTTGCCCTGAATATGGTTTTTAAAATTAGAATTTGATTACAAATCGAATCTTTGCCCAAAATTGGTTTTCGCTCCTACCATTTCTCACCATTTGGCATCTAATCGCTGAGCAATCTCGACTCGAACCACTTCTCCTTAATTGCTAGAATCGCTCCAATAACTGTAGTACCTATCTCAAGCCTCTGGTTTCTCAAAACTCAGCTCTCAGCTCAGCATATTAAATGAATATATACCTGTGTGTGTAGGAAAAAGTAAATTGTTGAACACAACTCTAATTTAATCAGATAAAATACCATAAATTACTATACATATATACATATGCTGGAAACGGAATACAACAAAAAGTCGTTTATTCGTGTCTCTATCTCGTGTACCTTTGCCCCGATCGTTGTGTGTGTGTGTGTGTCTAGCCAGATTTTCCCCATTTCCCAAGTGGTACAAGTACCTATGTATAGAGTATATGAAAATGACACTTGTGTAGCGAGCATTTAGGACCGACCCGTGTACCTAGGGACAGCGAAGACATATTTTTGTAGACAATAGGTCGATAGAACCGGGCTTTTTCAGCTGGGAGCTGGGGTCCTGGGTTGGACAGCTCCCCCCCAAGCAGCATTAGATGGAAACAAAAGCAAATGCATAGTTAAGAAGTAATTGATTGATTGCAAGGGGATGGATTACCTGAGAGACCCATCGGTATAAAGGTATTAATTTGTTTTTCATTTCCTATTTTTTTGTAGCTAGTAGTTTTTGGTTAATTGTAAAAGCCAGAAGAAGAAACGAATCAAATGGTTAAGATTGAAAACGCAATGAAAACACCAAGAAATAAGACGAAATAGAAAACAAAAGCAAAAGCAAGTTCAACTAAGTGTGTTGAATATAGATTGATAAAAAATACGGATATATACGAAATGTTACGGTATGCCAGATTATAGTCGTGTTAAGAGAGTATGTTCAGATCCAGGACGATCCAGGGAAACAGGCCAAAGAGAAACGCATCTATTTATTATTACACATTCGAAACATCGTAGTCCGTGCATAATTGGTTTGTGGTACAATAAAACCATAAAAAAAACGCCTGAAAACCCCAGAAACCAAAATATAGTTATATTTATACCAGAATAGTTATGTCTATGGCTACAGGAAGTACTTAAAAACTAATATACTAAAATTACTATTCAAACACTAACAGATATCTTGCCCAAAATACCCAGGCAAATCGTAATCTTACATTGGATATTGGATATTGATGTGTGTTGCAGGCGAATTTGTGTAATTATTTAATTCCAACAAAAGCAAATCATACAATATCACGTAACTCTGTTGGTGTATATATGTTAAGTGGTTGTTTAAACACAAACCCATATAAGTATATGTATGTATAAATCCGATCTTTGGCAGGCCAAAGTCCATTAAACTCTTGCATGCTGGACATTGTTCTTCCAGAATTAAATTTGCTATGTCTGTTATGGCTAAATGTAGAACAAATAAATGTTTTCAGCCATGTTTTTGCTGCACAATAAGCAGGAGGTCCTTGCAAGAGTTTAAGCCCAAGTTGCCAACATGCAAAAAGCCCAAGAAGGAGAGAAGTTACCAAAAAAATACGGGTATGAGTGTGAGCATTATTTAGAGAATAGTGAATAGTTCGCTTAGTTACGATTGATTTAGTTAGGCGGCGCACTGTGGCCGATCCCTGGTCTGGTAATACGACGTCCCTTCGATGGAGTAGTAGCCCTTTCGAAAACCACATTCATCTAATTTCATCTCAAGTTCAGTTTTAAGGACACAGTGCGTTAGTTAACAAAACGAAAGCAAAGCCACGTAGAATTGATTAAGGTGTTAGCGACATATCCGACGCAAGATCGGCTCAGATAGAGGTAGTTACTGTTTACGTAGAACGGCCTTCTACAATCCCACTTGGGCCCAAGGTTGTATCTGTATCTGGTGTACTCTGTATCGCATCCCAGTTCCAATTTCAGACCCAGTTCACAATCCTTGATCTATGACCCCATATATAATACGAATATATATATATATATTAAACATCTCTGAACGTTGTAGAAACCGCAATAGTCCCCCCCCCCCCNTAACCCAGGCTCCATTGGGAGCGGGATCTACCTACAACATAAATTATAAATATATATTTACATACGGCAACACATATGCATATACTATATATACATACATAAACATAATGAATAATTATTAATGTAATTGATGAAAAGCGACTCGACAAAACCGGAAATAAATGCAAAGTCGGAGACATTTTTTTGTGCTTAAAAATCCAGCTTTAAGATATATATATATAATACATAATAACTTATATCATTAGTGAACTAAAGCCACTGAGCGGTGAGCGGCCACTGAGCAACAGGTCCATCTGCCTCTTTAGTTCCGGCACAGTTCCCTCCGGCGAGCTGGCCACAATCGATGCGAGGCGCTCGCGTAGCTCCAGCCTCCAGGCACGAGTTCCACGATTCCCTGGACTGCTGTCGAGGTCCTGCGAGTAGTTAATGGCGTCTAGGTAGCAGCCAAACAGGAATATGTAGGCCTCCTCGGCGCACTGGCAATCGGCCTGCTCCACAGCCTTGACGAGATCAAGGAAAAGGTCAATATCGGTGCGCGCCTCGAAGCTTTGGCGGAAGAGCATAGTCGCCTCCCAGGCGCTGGCCTGAGTGAGCCGGCCAATGATAGCGGTCCGGTAGTTGGGGTCCTCGGGCGGCGGCAGCTGCTCTTCGGTGAGAATCCCCTTTCGAAATTCTAGCGGGGAAAAAGGCGCTTATAAGGGATTTGAAATTGACCTTAAATCGCTTGAACTCACCAGCGTCGTACATCCAAGCGTTTGTGTTATTGCGCCAGTAATCCACCGCCATGCCGAGCACGTCCACACGCTCCCGGTCGTAATGGGATAGATCCCAGCGCAGCGCATCTATGGTCATCTTCAGCTGGGTGACTAGGGATATGTGGGCTAGGCGCCACTCCGTCAGGAGTTCGTGCATTGCCTGGTAGTGGCTGGCCTGCTCCAGGGCCAGCTGCTTGTCGCTCACCAGTCCGTCCTCGGCTGCTATCAGGTTCAGTTGGTAGCGACCAGAGGCTTCCACGTGCCATTCAACGACGCCCAACTGGGTGAGCATGTGCAGCAAGCGCCGCAGAAGGGGCACGTTTACAGGCGTCGTGAACTGCTTCAGGCCACCGGAACAGGCCTCCAAAAAGCCCGACTGCGCAGCCTTCAGCTGCTTCATTCCATACGGATGGGTGTCGTCGCGCATGCTCACGAGGCATGACTTGGTTTGCGTTATCGCCATCCCATTAAGGACCAACGGGTGGATGTAGAGGGCCAGCAGGAAGTGCATAGCATTGCCCTCAAGCAGCAGCTGATCGTCCTTCAGCAGATGGGCGGCTATGTTGGTCATCTGGTTGACCGCGTGTCCGGAGCAGTGCAGGGCTACGCGCCAAAAGCAGCTAGAGTAGCGCGTGTGCGTCATGGCCAGCTTGGCCAGGGCCAGCCAAGTCTCGTCTGCCCGCTCGTAGCAGAAGAACAGCAACTGCTCCTCCACTTCCAGGCTGTAGCTATCCAGGCTATTGAGGAAGCTTGTGCGACATTCCAGGTGATTTAGCGCCTCGTATACGAACCCATTGGTGATTCCAAGGTCGTCGCGAAGCTTCAGCAACTGGGCCTTCTCCGGAATGCTGCACCTTAGGAATATAGGCTGCAGAACAGAGCGCAGCAGGACGGCATATTGCTCCTCATCCGCCTCCTCGTCGTCGCTGTCGTCGCTCGCCTCATTCCCGTTCATAATGTCCAGAAGCTTTGTCTTTCTAGCCTTGGACACTTGGCCGAGATGAGTCAGGATGAGCTTGGCATACGGCTCGGCCAGCAGCTCAACATGATTGACCATGGCTGCAACGCACTGCTCGTCGCCCAGGGCACCGGGTATATTGAGCAGATGCTCCAGCACGGCCAAAAGATGCTCCTTCGGGACGGCGCTGACATTGGCATTGAGGAAGGTCAGCAGATCGTCGACCGTCATGCCATTCACGATGTCCGCAGGCGACACGGCTATCTCGACATAGCTTTTGATCTGGGCGCATACTAGGTGCTTCTCGAGCTCGGCGTAAGGCTGCACTGCCTCGAGCAGGACCGCCGACAGCCAGCAGATTATTAGTTGGAAGTTATACAAAATCCCCGGCAACGGCATCTCCAACCAATACATAAATGTGGCGGGTGACACCGCTTCCACGATGCGCTGCAGGGCATCCAGTAGGATTTTTGCATACGGCACGGGGTCTGGAAGGTATGGATTCTGATGATCGGCGTCAGCGGGATCCGCGCTGAGGCCATTGTAGGTGTCGAAGTGTGCCGGCGGCTCTGCTAGGACTTCGGGGTCACCCAAAACCTCTACTAGATTCTCGAGCAGCAGGTTCATGGCCTCGGCGAGGTACATCTTGCGGTGCAACGGATGCAGCACCTGCAGGCGCTCGGCCGAGTCCAGCAAGTGACGCTGTAGCATTCCGTCCACCAGGCGGACCAGCTTCCCATTGTCATCTGCGAAATTGTGATATTTAAGGGCATGGCCGGCGGCCGCTAAGGTGCGACTGATCCATGTCAGGCCATCCATTCGATCGAAAGCGAGGTGAGGCAGGGCCTCGTCGAGGGCATCGAAATAATGGTTTGTGGCCCATCGGGCGCCGCATTCGAGGAACTCGAGCAGAGGCTGCTGGAGGCCGCAACGCATGGCAATGACAACGGTTAGGAACCGCGACAGGGGGGGCAGCTGATGGCACAAATGCTGGCATCGTGGGCTGGTAAACACCTCCTGACCACCGGCGGTGTTCACCAGCAGTAAAATGAGAACGCCGCGCAGGTGCGATACGGCTTCGCGGCCGGACGGCAGTGTCGGCAGTGTCTGCAGCTCATCTGAGCGGCGATCGGTAATGCGCAGCTGGGTAACCAGTTCATGCTCCAGCAGGATATCCACCACTAGAGTACATAACTCGTCGATGTGCTCCTTATTGCCTACACGAAAAGCCCCTTTAATGCGAAAACCCGGAAAAAAGACGAAGCCGCCAACACTTACCGCTCCAAGACAGGAATGTTGTAAGCGGTTTGGTCTGGGTGTCGTAGGCGTGGAACATCTCTTGCAGCTGCACAAACAGCTGGCAATTGTCCATTGGGCGCTCCTTTACAGGCACCATTTTTGTCGGAACTTTAAAGTACGTGAATTAAGCAGCACTCAGTAAGAAAATTTCCAAAGGAATTGAAGTTTACCGTTTGAAAATGTCAAATGCACCGATTTCAACCTGTTATCGATAGCAAGAAGCTGCCAGTAGATCTGGCACTATCGTGGTATCGAATATTTACCTCTCTGAGCCACTACCGATAGTCTTTTGTCACTATCGATGCTGTGCTGTAGAGTGCAAAATTTTGATTTATAATTAGTAACCGCAGAACCATGCTGACATTCTTCTTTTCTTGCAAAGAAATGCATGGAAATTTATGTTTTTGACTTGAAGTTATTTGTTTTGTTTATAAGTTGATCTCAGATTTTTGATTCTTTACTTCATACTGAAAAGTCCCATTAATTTTTGGTCGCCTAAAATTTGTTTGTTGTGGTAATAGGATTAAGCGCAAAATATATGAAATATACATTCGAAAATGCTGATACTTAATAATAGGATTAAGCGCAAAATATATGAAATATACATTCGAAATTGCTCATAATTTAAATTTGTATAAAGAGCCGCACAAAGAACGATACTATCGATAGTATGGAATTTTCGTTGAATGGCACCACTATCGATAGTTTCCCAGCTCTAGCTGCCAGCTGATTTATTCACAACCGCCAGTGTTGTTAACAGTTATTTGTTGGCCAACACATCAGCTGCTTATTAGCGCGTGGTTTGATTTACATTTCAGGTAGGCGAAATTTGTTAAAATCAGCACATTGAAACACTGTTGGTTTTTATATTTTTTTAAGGCATATATTAATCTATATATTATTCGTTTAAAATGATATGTTATCAATATGTATTTAATTTGGAATTTCTCTTAATGAAAAATCGTATTGTTTATTACCAGCCAGAAAGATTCAATGTTAAATAAAAATTCTTTTGTTAAAATAAACTGAAAATATTTTCTTGGTTACCCTTAATTACCCTTAATTAGCTCCAATTAAATTACTTGCAATGAATTGTTTAATTATTTTTACAAATTAAAATGTGTTATATCTTAATTTCACTAGTAGAAATCCTGTTCAAATTAACTATACAATATTTGTTGGCTTGCAGGCCTTTTATTTGTTCATAATAACCAAATACTTTAGCATTCTTAATGCTTTTAATTCGGTTTTAAAGTCGTTTTAAGAATGCCTCCCTCCTCAATGGCTGGCTTGCCATTCGCCCGGACGCGCCGCCATCAGCTGTTCAATTCCGATAGGCGCGGGCGTGCTTGGCAATGTGTGGGCGGGGGGCGGCGGGCGGCTGCACAGATAGCGGGCGCCTATCGGCCGGCGAAGCAAGTCCATTGTTGGCTGTGAAATCAATAATAAAAGCCCAGAAAGCGAGACGCAGCCAAGGAGTCCAAGGATACACGTTGGTTCCCAGCCATGCAATAGTCCGCATTTCACTCCAAAAGAGAGTCAGCACGAGGGAGCGCAAGTGGAAGCGGGAGTGGAAGCGCAAGCCAGAGAGAGGAGCGACGGCGGCGGCAGACGGGCGTGAATTATGGAGCTTCGCGAATTACGCGGTGGCGGCGGCGGCGGCGGCGGCAGCGGGGTAACCGCGGAAGGAGGGGCAACAACAGGAGCTGCAGCAGGAGAGGGAGCCCCTTCGGGACCCAGTCCAGAGCTGGGCGGCATCTGCATTGGCGGCACTGGCGGCGGCGGCCAGCGCCTGCCCACCAAGGCGGATCTGTTCATGGAGCAGCTGAACGCCACCAATGCCAAGAAGGTGGCCCTGCTGCTGGTGCTGGGCTTCATCCTCTACCACGGCCTGCTCAACTGGAACTATGGTGCGTAGGCCCGAAGGCCACTCTGCTCTGTGCTCCTTATTGATTTGTCCTGGTCCCACACTTCCCACTCTCCCTAGGTAGCGACTCCTGCCAGTGGCTGCTGTCCAAGGGCCGCTTCAAGGGCGACAACGAGTGGCAGCCGTACGGCTGCATGGTGCACAAGTACTCCCTCACGTGAGTAATCAACAGATAGATAACCGATTCCAGTCCGCCTGGGCCCTCCGAATGACTCACCCTACCCTCGCTCTGCCCGAATCTCTTCCCCGCAGCGATACGCGGCGGTGTCTGCGCTACCTCGCCTTCTTCGACAACAAGAACAACTTTGTGTTCATTGGCGACGAGAGTGTCCGCCTGCTGTACGAGCGGTTCGTGGAGCAGCTGCGCCTGCCCAAGGAGGAGGGCGACGACCACAACGACTCGGCGGTGGCCGAGAGCAGAGCCGCCCGCTTCGAGGACAAGAAGCTGCACATGCTGGCCCAGTACATCCACGCGGAGGAGGTCAGTCCGGCGCTGGTGGAGCGTCTGTATCGGCTGGAGGCCGAGAAGCAGCTGTCCTCCGTCTATGTGGTGGGCTTCACCTACGCCGCCCTCCTGGCCGGCAACACCACGGACGATGTGCTGCGCCAGTACGGCGCCAATCTCACCCTGCTGGTGACGCCCTTCCACCGACTGGTGGCGCAGACGTCGCGGGTCCTCTGGAAGCTGGCGGATCGCGTGGACGAGGAGAAGCTGCCCGCCAAGTGGAAACTCCTGCAGAACGAGCACATCGACCGGCTGAACAATGTGGCCAGGGGCGTCTTCCGCTACACGGAGGCCAGCGTCTGGGAGTCCGCCTGGCACATTGCCAACGGACTGCTGGACAACGCCGTCGACGGGCACCAGCTGTGCGCCCACGGGCAGCGCCTGGAGGTGCAGCTGCTGTGGAACATGTACTGCAACGACTACATGAACTACAACGACGGCACCTGCTGCAGCAGCTCCGAGCCGCACACCACGCTCCAGATCGTGGCCTACGCCCTGTTCGGCGTCTGCATGACCCTCGTGTGCGGCATGTGCCTGCGGCGCTGGATGCTCCATCTGCGCGGCCAGACGCTGTATGTGCCGCTCCAGCAGCAGCAGCAGCAGCAGTACCAGCCGCACGACGGACCCAGGGGAGCCACTGCCGGGCCCAGCAACGCCCTGTCCGCGCTGATAACCGACTACAGCACGCCGATGGTGGCCCTGTCGCTGCTGGGCCTCATCCTGGCCTACTTCTACCTCTGCGACCGCACCAACTTCTTCATGAAGGAGAACAAGTACTACTCGGAGTTCAGCTTCTGGATTCCCGTGGGCTACGTGTTCGCCCTGGGCCTGTTCTTCACGGAGGACTCGCGCTTCACCAAGGTGCTCAACCGCGACCAGACGGACGAGCTGCGCGGCTGGATACTGCTGGTGGTGCTCATCTACTACATGACGGGGGCCCAGCGCGTCCTGCCCATACACATGCACATCAAGCTGCTCATCTCCGGCTACTTCTTCCTCACCGGCTACACGCACTTCACCCACCTGTGGCAGACGGGCCACAGCGGCTCGCTCTTCGTGCGCTTCTTCCAGGCCATGTTCCGGGCGAACTTCCTCAGCGTGCTGCTGTGCTTCTGCATGAACCGGCCGTACCAGTTCTACTACTTCGTGCCGCTGCTCTCCTTCTGGCTGTGCGTGGTCTACTTCGTGCTGGCCCTGCCGCCGCGCATCTCGTCCGCCTCGGCGGACGCCAATCCGCTGCACTACCTGTACCTGGTGTGCAAGTGCATCGGCTGCCTCGGCGGCATCACGGTGCTCTTCATGTCCGAGGTCTTCTTCGAGCGGATCTTCGTGACGCGGCCGTGGAAGGCGCTGTTCGTGACCACGGACGACGACCTGCACGAGTGGTGGCACCAGTGGAAGCTGGACCGCTACACGGTGGCCTTCGGCATGATCTACGCCGCGTGCTTCCACATCGCCCAGAAGTACAATGTGTTCGACGACAACAACCACGGGAACCTGTTCTCGCGCCGCACCTCCATCTCGGTGACGCTGCTGGCCCTGCTCGGCGTGGGCGTGTACACCGCCTTCTCGTTCCTCTGCCGCAACGTGCAGAACTGCGAGGAGATCCACTCGTACATCCTGTTCATCCCCATCGTGGGCTACGTGGTGCTGCGGAACATTTCGGGGATACTACGCACCCGCTACTCGTCGTTCTTTGCGTGGTTCGGCCGCATCTCGCTGGAGCTGTTCGTGTGCCAGTACCACATCTGGCTGGCCGCCGACCGCCACGGAGTGCTGGTGCTGCTGCCCGGCTTCCCCACGCTGAACATGATCATCACCTCGTTCATCTTCGTGTGCGCCTCGCACGAGGTGCATCGGCTGACCCAGATCCTGATGCCGTACGCGGTGCCCAGCGACTGGCGCCTGGTGATGCGCAACTTTGTCATCTTCCTCATCGTGCTCATTCCGGTGGCGCGGTCGGACGGCATGTTCTGAGCCTCTGAGCCCGATCCCGACCCCGATCCTGATCCTTATCCTGAGCGATCCGCAATCCAATTGCCGCTTAAGTTCCGAGGAGAGACCCCAAGTATTCGATAGATAGCAGTGCCCTCAAGAAAAGAAAACAAGTAGCAGAACAACAGAACAACAGAAAAACAAAACATACACAACACACATCGTGCACTCCGGAATGGGTTGGTTTTGAAAAAGAAAAAAAAAACTAGATACTTTTCAGTCCAGCGAAGAGTTCCCCCAGGTAATATTCTAACTTTGACTAGTATCTCAATTTAAGTCCGGAAAAGTATTAATTTGTGAAATTAAATTTTTTGATTAGGATAATGAAAAAGAACAGTCAATTTCTCTGAAAGATCTAGCATGGATTATTCCCCCAGTCTCTTTATGCATTAATCGAATAGTGAAACTATGAAGAAAAGCCTTTATTCATAAAGAAAGAACATGTCCTTTGCAGCCATAAAAATCGACCCACTCTTGTTTATATATAGTGCGTATCATAGCTGTAAGAGGCAAGTTGTTGCTTTAACCTTACTTAAACCGATTTCGCCATTTTCTAAAGCATATGTTAAGCTGAACAATAAGGGCATTGAGTTAGTTTAATTTATTCTGAATATAACTTGAAACCAGACAGCAGTCATGTTGTTGTTTATGACTTCACTAAATAACTACACCAATATTTTTTTTTTACTTTGTATTTTAAGAGAGGTCCCATTGAGAACTTAATTCAATATTCTTTTTCGCTCGAGTGTTCTCAGTTGAACTCCCCTGGTCACGCTCTTTAAGTAGGAACTCTCTTTAGAGAGCGATTCTGTTGAGCGTCCGAACTTCGGACTCCGAAGATGAAATGCTCAACTTAAAATACCCCGAAGCTTTATTGACACAACTCCCCCAAATCCTGGCTTTAACTTAAATTAAGCACAATGTTCTGATGGTTCTGAGACGCACTGTATGCACAACTTAAGCTACACAGAAAAACACACGTACATGTATCGATATATATGCATATATTTTACGCCTATGCATACAGCCTTAGGGATAACTTAGCTTTAAATAAAATTTTGCACAAATTACTTAACACACACACACACACACACTCACTCACACACAACAAGCAGCGGCAAACCAAATGTATGTATAGAGAAAATAAAGCAATGGATATAAACTTATTGAATGCACTGTGAGCTCAACGAAAACTGTATTTATCAACACAAACAGCATCCTTGGATTGATGGCTGCCCTGCTGGTAGATATTCTGGCATTCTTTGAAGCGTGGACACGAGCAGGATTTGCACCGGATAACGTTCGGTGTGGGCACCCACACCGTGTATTGCAATTGCGCTAATTGCGCAAATCTTAGCACAAAGTGCAACTGGTGCTAAGCTGGAAAATGGGAAAATGTATATTCCTGGTATAACACCGTGCACGGAAAACAGTTTATCGGAGAATTTTGATTGAAAGTGCGAGTCCCGTTCCAGTCAATACCATTTGCCGAGAATCCAATATAAATGAGAATCGAAGGAACAGCTCCACCATCTCGCTCTCTCCCACACACTTTGCCTGCAATGTTCAAGCAACAGTGAACAAGAGAGTTTCTTTTTAGCTGCTGAGACAGCTTCGCTATTTTTTTCTCCGATAATTATTAAGCCAAATTACAAGAGAGTCCGTTTTTTAGGTTTCTTTTCGTGGGGTCTTTGGAGCGACCTCGAATGATTAAGCCAAAGGAGAGAGCTCTGGGCGCAGCAATAGTCGCTACGCGCTCATCCATATATAATAAAGTTCGAAACCCCTTATTAGCTTAATTTTCTCTACCTTATTTACAAAAAATTCTTACTCCAAATATATTATGAAATACAGGAATCCAATTAACTTAATTTTTGTTCAGTAAATAAATGATAATCTTTGCATGAATGCAGATGGGGGCGATGCATTCATTTTCACATTCACATCATTCACTAATAGACTTTCAAATCAGGAGAGAAGAGGGTCCCATTACTCGTCGGAGGAGGAGAAAGCACGGGGGATTAGGTTCTCGGGACTGAGGGGAGACAAGAAGGTCAGCTATTACTGCGACATTTCCACGTGCAGGTACACACCCACACCCTCCCCTCTCACACACGCCCAGCGTACAAGCATATTTGCATAAATAAGCTGGCACACACACTCTGTCGAGTTAATGAAGAACTTAATTCGCATCCCAAACAGGTGTCGGTCTAGTTTAATTGAAAAAGGAGAGGGGTTTTCAGGTTTTAAGGTTCTAAGACTTGAGTAAACCTCAGGAAGTGGAAGTGGGAGGTTCCTGGGCAAGGCTTATACTGGGTTCAATGACCTTTTGTGAAACACTTCTATTGGATCTTAAAATTTTAATCGGTGTTCAGAAGGGAGACAAAACTTTTTTTTTTTTTTACATATACGGATATATCTCGAAATATAGATATTTTTAACAATTCGAAAAGAGCTCTTCCTGAGGGAAATTTCTTTACTAATAAGCGTGGCGTGATGGCCACATGTCAAATATTTTTCAAAATCGTCTTTAAAATGTAAGCTAAATAATATTAAAATAATGAGGAACAAATAAGAAAAGCTAACTTCGGGCGTAGCCCTTGCAGATAATTTGTTACTTATAAAAGATTTTGATAAAATATAACAAGTATAAAGTAAAATGTATGCGAAATGTAAAATTCATATGTAAAATAAGAATTTAGACCGATCTTTCTTATGGCAGCTATATGATATATTGGTCCGATCCGGCCCGTTTCGACATATATAGCAGTGAGAGTATATAGAACGAATATATAAACGATATGCAAAGTTGCAGCCCGATAGCTCAAAAACTGAGAGACTAGTTTGCGTAGAAACGGACAGACGGACATGGCTAGATCGACTCGGCTGTTGGAAATGACTCCTTCACTGCGTTGCAAACTTCTGATTAAAATTATAATACCCTGCAAGGGTATAAAAATCAGACAAAAGTAGTGTAAAATTTTTCAACATTTTATTAGAGGTGTTACTTAATTTAAACTGACTAAAAAATAATGTTTTCTTTTAATAATAATATTTATAATTTACGCACTTAATAATCTATTGAAAACCAACAAACCCAATCGCAGTGAATGATATATTGGCTGGGTTATGCTTATTACACCCTTGGAGGGTATTATAATTATAGTCCGATGTTGGCAACTCCTTGAAGAGCTCAATAATTGTATCTGTTAATTCAATTGATATCGTGTAAATGTCCTATAGCTGGCGATGTAACAGTTAGGTTAAAATTCAAACTCTATTTAAATTTCCGCTGCCCGCTCCTTTCCGGTTTTTGTTTAAAATCGTCAAATTTTATTTTTAAGTTTAGGCGTTATCAGCAAATATTCGTCTTTTACTCGTGTTCTTTATAAACACAGACGTATAAGGTACTTATTATCTAAAACCTAATACCATTAATTAGTCTATAAGTATCCTAACTACAATAGATGAAAGCTTTAAAGGTGCATAAATAAATAAATAAGCTTACATATGCGTTTTCCTAGTAAGTAGTCGTAAAACTGACCTTAAATTGCTTGACTATTCAGTGCTATAGTTGATAAGCTTTATTGTTAATTGTCGCTTTTGTTCTACGGAGGGTCCTAGCTATTTGGAGATCAGCTTTGGCAGCTGGCAAAGCTCTCCCGGCTCCTGAGTCGTCCTGGCAACAAGTGGCTTCCCCCTACCACCCCGGATGCATACGCCTCCGCATGGGAGCTTCCGCTTTCCTGGCCGCAAACCAGGCGGGCCAAGCTTTCGTGGAGGCGTCCGGGCTTTCCCGAGACCCGCCTCGGCAGTGGACGCGCTTTTCCGCAATGCAGCCGAAGGTGAAAGGGCTTAAATACCGGCGCCGAGCATGTCGGGCCTCCAGTTAGCGGCCGAACTTAGTTGGAAACGGTTCGTTGGCACTCCAAAAAAAACTCCGGGAGCAACAGCAACCGCAGCAGGAGGAACAGTAGCAGCAGCAGTAGGGGAAGCACAGCAGTGGCAGCCACATTTTGGTATCACCTGAGATAGCTTTCACTCGTTGGGCGCCAAAATCTGGCTGTTGCTGTGGAAAGTCCACTGAAAAGCAAACAAACTATGGACTATTTTCATACACAATTCAAATAAGATTCAAAATTTCAATTAAAATGGCAATGTGAAGGTAAAGTAAAATGTAAAATTCCCATTCCGACCTATGGAATGCAATACAAACTTGTGAAGTGCTGCTGCTGTTTGGCGCCAAAACTGCAAACTAATTGCTGTTGCTGTTGTCTTCGTTGTTATTGTTATTTTTTTCTGTGTTTTTTTGAAGTGCCAAATGAAGCGTTTTCTGAGCTTAGGCCGAGTGTTTTTCAAAGTGCATTCCCTTGAAAAAAAGTTACAACTTAAAATTCTATTCTTTTTTGTGCTCTTTTTTTTCTGTTTGTTTCTGGTTCCCAAACAGTAAACATATCAGTTAAAACATATGTACGTAAACAAAGACAAAGTGAAAACCGATAACAACCGGATTGAATCATGCATATTGGAGGCGTCTTTTGAAAATCTATGTCAACGTTGCATTGAAGAAGGAAGAATTGAAAAATCAAGTGAAGATAAAAATATAACTTAATACAACTAGCAAGTATAAACTATTACTACAAGTATTCCAAGCAAATATCTAAATGTCATATATAATCAAAAACAAAACATAATCTAAGTTGAAATTTAAAAAATCCAAACTGATCGATTATAAATCGATAAATACAAATTCAAATCTACACACAAGCCAACCCAGACGAAACTACTCACACCAACCACCTCTAACTTCGACACACTACTTGCATTTCATTGATTGTAAGATCAAAATAGAATCAATGTCTATCGATATTCAAATATAACCCGGAAAAAAAGAGAAAGAAAAGTAATATTAGGCAATCTGATTGAGGAAAGCTGTTGGAAGTACGCTTTTAAATCTATTGATATTTAAATCAAACGAAACCAAATATAAAACAATCATCTAAATGTCATATTTAATTCGGTTAAACATGTTGAAATCGGAATAAACGATTTCCTTGATCTATACTACACAAGGATATATCTGATCAAGCTGATCATTAAGTATTTGATCGAACTAATCAAGTTTAAACCCGGGGTTATCAAATCAAGCAGATTGAACTTAAAACAGAAAAAACATCAAATCAAAAGATCCATAGATCAAACTAAGACTATATTGTGCTCACTTAATTTATAAAAGTTTAAGAATCAAAAAGATCACCGGAAAGAACGCCATATCCACACCGAGAGTACTGATTTTTTGAACTGCAATAAACCCCTTTAAATCAATCTGAATTAAGAAATTATATAACACAAGGAAATCCCGACATATCCAGCTTTATGATGGTTGTGTTTTTACAAAACCACTCAAAAACTCAGGCTTAATTCAATGAAATTCCAAAATATCAAACTTGTACTTAAATTAAACTTCGTACGATTTGTACGATCAATGATCAAACCCTGATAAATCCAACTAACTGATGAGAAGAACGCTCCAACATTATAACTATATATGTATATTCAAAACTCCATTGGAAAAACGGTTTTGGAAGAACGCCTTCGAACGGCTTCGACCTGAGTCAAGGAACTCCCACCATCCAGACTATCTTTTCTCACCAAATATAAATGTAAAATACAAAATATATATGTAATACACAAATCGAAACCAAAAAACTGAAACTATTTTGTGAAGAATTAAAAGAACTAAAAGTTAAGATCATATCCAGGTATACACTAAAGACGCTGATATACTACAAACTAGAAGTGAAGATCAAAACTAAAAACAATAAGCAGAACACTTATAACATAAAAAACCCAAAATTAACACGCCAAACCCCTCAAAAATCAGATGAAAGTTTACAAATTGAAGAAGAATCTGGAAACCGAATCTTAATTTAAAGATGACTTGCGGTGCTACTTGATCCTTGATGATGTGGTGGACCAAAAAGAACCAGCAATGATTCGCAAAAAAGAACTCAACATATAGCAGGTGAGAAAATAACAAAGAATTTGATAAAAACGAAAACCTAAATATGATTTAGTTGTTGGCTCTGGCCATTACTGTTGTTGCTTTCGTTGTTTCACTTTATGTTGGTCTTATGTTATCGTTATCGTTATCATTATCATCGCTGCGGCCCTTACTTATGTCATTTGCAAATACAATTGGTCTCTATTGCAATTACAATTAATGTTGAGTACGCGAGGAGTACACACAAGGCCGACACACAGCCAGGACACATACAGACAAAGCATATAGGACCTCGCACACAGATACAACTGAGGGGAACTCAGTTACTCAGATACACGCAGCTGAGGTACTAAAAGATACTAGTTGGGCTTCGTGTTTTCGTATTTATCTACTATTTTCTTTTTGGATCTTCGAGGTTTCGATTTAATTTGCGGATTAAAAAGCAGACTCAAGAACTTTTTGGCCCAATGACAAAAATCTCACCACCTCAGAGCTCACATCTCTCGCTTTTTTGCGGGACGGAGAGTGGGTGTCCTTGTGTATCTGGCAGTTAATTAGACTTGCGTTGGCCCGGCTGAAGGCTCCTTGTTTTGATTGTGCCAGACAGACGCTCAGACAACTCACGTCTTTGCCTACGATTTGGCCTTTTGCTCTCCCCTCGAAGGTCCCTCCACACTATCACACATACTGAGGGAAAACGAGGGAAAAACAATGTTGTTTTTTACAAATTATTAGGAAAATGGTTTTGAAGAGTCAGGAATACTTAAGAGTCTGGCTACAGGCTTATGCTATTGATGTCCTGACACATTCTAAAATACTTTGACCCCTTTTGTATTCTAAAGAAATCTAATATATCCTCTTGAATTCAGTTTTCTCTCCGTGCATAAGACACACACACACATTCGGTGTGCGGCCCGAGGACATCGGTGTCCTTGCATTTGCTAAGAGGGTAACATCTGCCTTGTGGCCTCCCCTACTGTCGCCGCCGTTCTCCCATCCTGCTGCGTTATCCTTAGCGCCCTTTTTACGCTTTCTTCTTGTGTGTCACAAGTTTGTTTTTCAGGGACTCGAAATTGCTGTTTTCGTTTCGTTTCGTCTCGGTTTTGTTGGTTGGTTGCTTGGAATCATGAATTTGATTGTTGCCTGGCCTTAGCCGGGGAACTATCTCGATGTGTGCCACATACCTACGGCTCAAGCTCGAAATTGGTATATGAATTCTTGGATATTCAGGAGATTCTTCTCCGTCTGTCAGCCGCCCCTTGCTGCCATTTCTTAGAGCAGAAAATGACTGATCGAGGGGCCAGAAGAATATTGGAACTACTTGTGCAATATGTGTGGATTTAGTTGGTAAATATGTTATTTAATTGGATTGCTAGTTGATAGTGCTGATCTGAATCCCTTCCAACTCCTATCCCAATGTCCTGGACCCCCTCTAATGTATGCTACGCTTTTGTTCGTCATTCACCCCCGGAGGAGCGAAAGCGAAAGCGAAAGCGAAAAAAGCGACAAAACAAAAATATGAAAAATGCCAAATGTAAACAAAATCAAAAATGCCGGCCATGTCCTTTGGCGTTTTGCTCCACATATTTTCTTTTGTTGTTTTCCCCCTAATATATACAAATATTTTTATGGCTGTGCCACGGGGGAAAAGCAGGAAAAATGGATAGGACTTCGGCTGATTTAGAGGGTGTGGGGGATGGCCGAAATTGCTTGGCCTGTTAATTTAATTTTTCGCCATCTCTGCCCCCCTCTCTCCTGTGATTTCCGTTCGTTGTCAGCTGTGCTGTGCAGGACTCGGCGGCAGGACACTGGGTTCTTGGGCGTTGCGTGTTCTGCTTAATAAAAATCAAAGTCGGCATCTTTGAACTGGCAACTAATTCATGAATTCATTTCGCAGGCAATTCTTGAATCGTTTTACGAAGCTAAGTAATTGTATTAAAAAAAAATACCTACATCTTTGGGCTCGGCAGGATATTCCAAATCTTTGTATTTGGTGGAAAAAATGCGTACCTTTCTCAGGGTGCAGCAAAAGAAAACTCTCTCGATTGCTTCTGCTTGTACGTTACGGGCAAAGCGTGGATTAGAGAAGGAGATAGAACACTCTTGATCACACTTTTCAGTCGAGTCTGATTTTTGTTTAATTTCTTAGGTCTTGCTATATATAATTACACATTTATGGTTGAAGAAAACTCAACTTTAATCGTTACGAATTCCAAATTCCAAATTAAACACTCAAAATTAGAACATGAAACATTCTATTTATTTAATTAAACATTATGTATATACCTATAAGTATTTCCCCTTCATATGCTTTCTACGAAAATGTTGTATTTTTCAGTTTAATGTTTAACATTCAAGCTTTAATAGATTTCATCTGGTCTCGTCGGTGGTATTTTTTTGAACTGCTCTTCGGTTCAGTATCAGTTTTAGTGTTTGTTTTTTTTCGCTGGCCCGACGCTTAAATTCGATTTTCATATTTAATTCACTGAAAAACTGTGTTGGCTGCATTTTATTTTTATTCTGTTTATTTTATTTCATACATTTTTTCCCATTTACGCGACAGTTCCGTGTTTTTTGCCGCCCAAAACCATTTTGCTTGCTGTTTGTTTGTTGGTTTTCCATTATTTATAACTGAAATTTTAAGAACTCTGTGTTGCCGATGGCGGGACGTCCCCCATCACGGTAGTTTTACTGTTTTGCTTATACACATGTTACGTATATATATATGTATATGTATTTGTATTTGCTTTATTTGTTTATGGACCTCTTGTTGTTGTTGGCTCGGGCCATATTTGTTGGTTTTGCTCTGTTGATGTCCAGTTGCGCTAACGCTTTCACTTTCCGTCTCTGTTTTCCTGTTTCCAACTCTTTGTTCTTATTCTATATTTCTTTTCTTCCTATTTACCCTCTGCTCTTTTTTCTCATTTCCCTATTTTATATGATTTAAGTTGAAACATTTTATTTCGTCCCAAAACAAGAGTTAAAATGGTCTAATTGGCCCCATTAATGCCCCCGGTTGCCATAGAAGTTTTTGACATTTTCAGCAAATATCTGATTGCTCCCTCCTTGCATCCCTTTATATGCTTTAAACTGATATTGTTGGGCGATCGAACATATTGTTAAAATGTTAACTTGCACAAGTGCTTCAATTTTATTCAGAGAATGCCGCCGAATCGCTGTGCATTTCAAATAGCTCTGAAATCTCCTTAAAAGTAATCAAAATATTTTAAAAATATTTATAGCATACCTTTCAACACATTCTAAAATGATTTAGGCCTTTATAACACTTTCTGTGGCATCCCCAATTATTTAGTACATTTTTTCAATGCTACTTGCAAATCTCTGGCTTATAAACTGCGAAACAGGAGTTATGCCCTAAAACTGACTTGAAATTCTGCATAATCAAGATGTTCCTTTATCCTGCAAGTCCTTTGCCAAATTTTGCAGGCCTGACTGACCTGCAAAGGCGCTTAGCCTTCCGGAATTGCTAGTGTGCATCTGTGGGCCAGCAAATTCCGTGAAAAACCAGCAATTCGTCCGGAAAAAGGGGCGGATTGAATGATTTCGACGGAATGCGGGGGGGAACGAGTGTACCGGATACAGATATATGTATCATCATCATCATCGTAGGGCCATAAAACTGGGGCTCGTTGGGGGTTTGTTTGTTAGTTTTTTGTGGTCGTGCGTTTCGTTGCGGAATGTGTCTCATAAAGTCGAGGAGTGATGATAAATCCGACCATAAATGCGATAAAACGATCAATCTGAATGAAGTTTATTAAGAGAGGGAGAAGGAGATAGAGAGAGAGAGAGAGAGAGAGAGAGAGAGAGAGAGAGAGAGAGAGAGAGAGAGAGAGGGACTATCGATAGCGATAACGATTCTAATTGAATGGCGAAAACTGATTATATTAAGGTGTGAGTCATTCCGACATATCTGCGACCCTGCAGATAACTCCCCAGAAGTCCTATCAGTCTGGATCCCAAAGCAGTCGGGAGTAGGTATTATTCCGCATCACTTTCCATAGGGTAAGAATCGTACATAGGCTTACAAATATTCCAAAACAGGCAAACACTTCATAAAGTGTGCATTTTGGTAGTTCCCCCAGAGCCTTGACCTTAAAACCTAATTGCCTGAATCAAAGAAATGAATATTTGCCACAACATCTGTATGTTGCCAAAATGGATTGTTAAATAAAACTCTAGTAGGGAGGGTAAAGCAACAAAAACACTGGCATTCAAATTTCTCTTGGCCCAAACGGAAGAGAAGGGGCCAAGTGAATCAATAAACAACTCAGACTTAAGTGGCCTGCAGATGCATCTGCCAGAAATTGGATCCTTCTCTGCGAGGAATAAACACAGCTGCAGGCAGGGGCTGCCTTTTTTATATTTCTTCTTATTTGCATCCTGTGCAATCGCATTAAAAGTCTTCTCTTCTCGGCTCCCAGGCTCCCAAGCTCCCAACTGGCCAAAATGAAAAATGACTCTTATATTCGCATATGAAGAAGCAAACAAAACGTAAAAACACACACCACACAGAGAGTGAATATTTGATTCTACAGATGTATGATCTATATTTTGTATATTAGTTGAAGAAATGTAGTATCTTCAGTTATACGAGTTGATCCCAATAAGTTTAGTCGATTTCCCTATTATTCTCTAAGTCAGCTATAAGATATGGTAGTCTGATTTGTATAAAATGAAAACCCCTTATTCTGGAATAGTAAAAACAAAATAATTAAGCGACTCTGGCTCTATTTTTGCAGTGCACCTGTGTGTGCGTATTTAAATATATTTTGTTTCAACTTCAGAGGCATACATATGTGTGCCAGTGTGTGAGTGTGCGTGTGTACTGTCTGTCTGCCAGAATGTTTATGTTGAAAATTGCTGTCGGAAAATTCATTCCAGCCCGACGCCACGCTTCTGCTTCTGCCGGTTCGTCCCATGAAAAGTCGGCCAAGAGAAGAAGAAGTTTTGACAGGGCCAAAAAAAAAAAGGGAGACCGGGGCGAACATATGTATTTTATATGCTAATGCGTTTAAAATCATTCAAATCGTGTCTATATCACACACACACACACCCACTCACAGAGAGACAAATGTCATTTGCAACTTTTTTACGAAAAACTGTTGGGTTCTTTCTCTGTTTTTTCTTCTTTTTTTTTTTGGGAAAATGTGCAAATGGCAGTCAAATCCTGTTGTCGCGTCTGTGCGTATAAATATTTATGGGCCGCACTGTATAACTTCATGGACAAGTCTGGCGATTCTAGGGTCGAACTGGCTTTCTTTTTGTATTTAAATAAAATAATATGGCCAACAGTGCGTATGAGCTACAAGCAAAGATCAACATTAATTCTAAGGCAATTTAGTCCTTAATTTCTTGGGCAAACTTTGATGGGGAAGTGAATATAGCTAGTTAAGTTTTTATTTTTGTATAATTTTACAGCTAATTTATTTAAGTTTTGGTTTGATTTATGCTCTTTTTTGTGCGTAAAATATACTTTTATTTATCTATTTCTTTCTTCATTATAAATTCGTTTTTAGAAAGCTTTTATACAACTTTTTATTTGGTAAATAATTCTGCAATTTTTTTTAGAAAACACATCTTTGAATTTTCTTAGAGGGAAACAGCTAGAAATGCTAGGAATATAGCCCCTAAGATGTGTTGATAATATTTGTAGACTTTTAATCATCGAAAAGCTTGGGATTTTGGAAGAAGTCCTATTTTGATTTATGAAAATTAATTTCCTTTGATGGATGGCCTGGATAGCCCTTCTATTTATCACAGCTTAAAAGTGTTCCCCCAAAAAACGTTAATATTATATTACCAGACGCCTTAAAGGTTTCCTACTCGAGGACACTCGCCCTGTGGGCCAGGGGGTCATTAGGAGGAGCAGCTCCTGCCTCCCAAATACTTCCCTGGAAATACGGGCATAGAGCCGGCAAAGGCAAAGTGAAATAAGATAAATGAGCCAATTTGACTTGGCCTTCTTCTGCTTAGCGTCGGCCACAATAACAAATACTCCGTACTCGGCCACCCACAGACCGGGTTCTCACCTGGCCCACACCTGCGCCATCCCTCTCTCTCTCTCGCCCTCGGTGTGTGTGTGTGCTGGCCCGGTTAATAGGCCAATCCATATACAGCCAAGTCAAGCGTCGAAGCACGGCGGATTCAGTTTGTCAATCACAGCGCGTAAAGGGAATTTTTGAGCGAGATTTATTTATTTATTTCTTGGCGCTGTTGCGGGCTCCGCGAGCGAGGGAATCTTCGAAATTGGAATTTTCGTGTAATAATTGATTTGGAGAAATGATCGAAAAAGATTTGCCCCCCCCGGCCTGCCCGGGATTATAGCTGAGGTATTTCGTCTTACGTTTATGGTATTCTAGGCTTACACGGAAAGAAAAGGCGAGGGTTTTGAATGCAAGAAATATTAAGTATCCCAGTGGCTACACAGAATGTGTAACCCTATAGCTATATCGTCGTTGTAAATAATATATCTTTAAGTTTTGCCTTTAAGAGGGAAATTCCTTCCTCTAGGTATGCTATAATATATTGCCCTCTTTTTTTTCCTGAGTGTACTTCCCAGCCATTGTGCTTCCTTTTTGGGCTTTAGCCGCCTCTCTCGCTTTTGGCACAGAATTTTGTGATGCGTGTGTTTTGCTTATTGTTATTCGCCTGTCTATGCCAGCGCGTTCATGTGTGCTGTTGTTGAGCGTTTTCCCAGCACCCACCACACCCACCACCCACCCATATATGTGTATATATATATATATTTTCCACCACGCTTTTCCACCTTGCGCCGGCTGCAAAAATAAAACAAGAAAAATTCAACTCGACTCGACTCGACGACTCAAAAAGCCATTAAGGCGTCGAAGTCAATGCACTCGAATGATGGGGAAAGCCTTTCTCCGGCACAACCCGGGACAGTGGGACATCGTGGGAGGGGGAGGGGGGGACGGGGTCCGAGTCCCTCTGGATATTTATTGACATTTAAATTGACTTGCAGCGCCACGTCTGACTGCCTGACGGCCAAGAATGCTTTACAAATTTAAAGATTTCTGTGTGGCCCCCACAGCTTTTCGCGATGCCTGCTGCTTCCTGTTATTGATCTAATATTTATGGATTAATCAATCATAAAATTAAGCCGGCGCTCGCTGTGGGATAAGAGAGAGCAGAGAGAGAGAGAGAGGGAGAGCATATCCGTGCCGGCCATTGTTGTTCCATAATTAATTGAGGGGGTGCCAACAGGGCGTATACTTAATAGGCTCAATCAACACGCAGTTCAGAATCGCGCGCTGCAAAGCCACTTGTTCGAATATATCCCAACAAACGCCATCCATCCATCTATATCTATATATACTATGTATATGTCTTTATCTGTATCTATAACCATGGCGCATTGCGAAACCCATTGGCGGCCTTTTCCTTTGTCAAACTAATTATGACGGACTTGGTCCGCAGCTTCTGGTGGCGACTGTTCTCCCTCGCTTATTTTTGGTGGGCGTTGACAATGCTCCATTATACCCTCCTCGACTCTTTCTCAGAGTTTGTGTGCAGTGTGAGAAAAAAGGGGTATCAGGAATCAAGTGGAGTTGATTTCCTAAATTTCATATATTTTTTAAGAATTAGAAATAACATTAACTAACCCTCCCCATAATCAGTAACCACTTCATATGGGGATTATTTTTAAGAGAACATTATTTATGATAGAAAGCTAAGATTATTACAATATATACTTAATTATTCCCACACTTTTTGTGGCGTACACTACTTTTTTGTTGTGCATTCCGGGTACTGTCGCCCTTTCCCCCCCCTCGGCCAGAGTCTGTATATAGTATGTATATCTTATCTTTTGGCAGCCAGTCGGGCATTTCATCTAAGCCAGAAACTCGAGTGCTCGGTGGGGCAGGACAAGGGAAATCAGAATGGGGATGTAGGTGACACATGTAACCTCCTCCTCCTCCTCCTCCTCCGCCTTGAACTTTCGAGCTGCCAAAAACGAGCCGAAAACTCACGCAACTTGAGGGGGAAAGTGTGGATTGGAGTGTGGAGTGTGCAGCGTGGAGCGTGGAGCGTGGAGCAAGGACAAAGGCAGCAAGGGGTTAGGTAGCCAGTGGAGGAGGGAGTGAGTGGCGACACTCTGCTGCTGGGGGATGAAGTGCCGGGTGGCCGTAGCCGGGGCTAATATTTGCTCCAGGCAAATATGAGTACACGGTTCGACTAATTACGCGCTCAAGCCCCAGGCAGGAAAAGCAACAACAAAAAATAGAGGGAAAAGTCCTGGAATTATCAGAATGACTCATAAAAGGCGACAGGGTTCCGGTTTCAGTGGGTTTCATATGTTTCTGGCTCATAACAACTGTTTCTCCGATCCCCGTTGGCTTTCAATCACACCCACTGTTGTTACTTGTATTTCGGGGTTCCTCACTTTCTATTTCAAAAAGAAGAGCTGAGTTTAAGGGTTTCAATTAAGCTGCAATACTATATATATATATATATATTAAAGTAAGAAAACTTGCACTCGCATTGCAGCTATGTATATATATATTTCTATATTCTCTATTACCAGACAAATCGATCTAACCAGTCGAGTTTGGGATATAGCCTGGTGGTGACAAAGAAGTGGAGCTCATATTTATTATTCTTCAACTTTGGCCTATCGGGGGGATATTATCTGATAGACTTACCACTAAATCATAAACTATTAATACCCATTGTTTCCTCTCTCTTTCGCTCTATTCTATGCCTTGCCTGAAATGTACAGGCAATAGGGTATGAGGGAGTTTATTTTTAGTTGCACTATGAGAAAGCTTTGCTGGTTTTCTCTCCAAATACAACTAAAGGAATAGGAAGAAAAACGCGTCTACCTCGACAACGGAACGAACGGTCTTTTTAATATCTTCACGTATGTGTTAAACATAACAAATACCTAATCAAAACATTGGCCAATTAGTGGGCCTGCCATCCCATCCGAATCCAATCCAATTTGAGGCCTAACTAAATTACTTACTCGCTAAATTGCAGAATTACGTTGCATTATTAAAACGCGATGCAAGGCAGCTTGCATTCCGTAATTAAAATGTTGCGAGCTGTCAACGCGAATCAGGGGAGTGTGCAGCCAGAGGCCGGAGCAGGAATCACTGGTCCGTCAATTAAATTAAAATCATATTTACAAAATGTGTACCAGCTCTGTCCACCCTCGTTAGTTGCAACATTTTGGGGCATCGAGGTGTGAAAGCGTGATTGTCACACCGAATACAAATCATTTTCCGTGTGCAATATCAATTGACAGCCGTGTGTGTGGCAGTGAGCCGGAAAAACTGTTGAGAAAAATGCTGTACAAAACTCGAAACTCTATCCCAAATGAACCAAGGAAATCTACAGGCCTGTGTGCTCAGAGCTCGCATGCATAATCAATAAATAGTAGAGTGCCGTGGCTATTAATGGAGCACTCGCAATTACCTTTGCATGTGTCCAAAATCACGGGTAAACTGAATTATATTTTCGGAAATTCCATTGCCCGAATAAGAGATAATTCAATGACAAGGACTCGGTGTCACTTTTTTGTTTATGTTGTATCCGGCATCGCATTTCCAATCAAGTGCCGCACGTACTTTTTAATTGAGGCCTATTCAAATTCCCGACACTCGTCCGTATTGACCGGCCGGAAAACCCACAAATCTATTTGCCACGGCCCCTCCTCCCCGCCACAAAAGCATTTAAACTAATCAACAAGAGCGTTTTGTTGGTGGCTTGCCCCGCTGAATTATATATGTGGGGCTGTCGGGGTGGGCGTGGATGGGCTCTGGCACCTGCGGGCCCCATCACTTGGGCCATGAATTAATGGCAACAGCAGCCTCTGCTCTTTCTTCTTTAAGGGGCCCAGCCACCCTCCTCCGCCTGGGACTCCGCTTGCAGCTTCATCTCTAACCTCACACAATATCGATTTAACGTAATTAAGGTAAAGCAGCAGCGGCAACTACAATAAAAATGTGTCGCACACACAGGGCCAGCCAGCGAGACAGTGGAGTGGTAGAGCGGGAGAGGGGGAGAGCTGGAGAGATACATCATACTGAACATACGGGAACCGTCTTGTCCCCGTCGCAGCTCCTGCTCCGCCGGAGCCCAAATAAAAATCAATAATTAAAGTTACTTTCTCCCAGCAGAGTCGCTATTGTCGGCTATCCGGCTATCGGCCGTCGGCCGTCGACTGTCGACTGTCGGCTGTCGGCTGGCTTAGCGCTTAAAGTCTGGGAAAAAAAAGCCACTGAGGGGAATTAAGTTGGGTGACTCAAATCGGTTGCGTATACGCACTGTTATCGTAATCATTATATTATTTAACAACTTGAGGTGACAGTTTTGTCACGGCTTTTTTTTGTGTGAGTTTAAAAAGCAGAAAATAACAGAGCAATTTCACTTAGTCATGCTTTCGCGGTTTACAATCCATAGGTTTTTTTTTTGACATTTGGGGAGACAGTTTCTTCAAACCTTATCCTATAAATTCATAAAAGAAGGTAAGGTGCTAGCAAATTTTCCAAAGTCATCTTCTTATAGAAAGTACAGTTGTGTTGGTAGGACTAACATGTCTGTCAAGTAAAGTTGTTCCAAATAACTGTACTTTTAAGGTTATGGATAGTTAAATCAATAAAATGCATACTATTTACCACTTCGAGGTTACCGTTCTCTGAATAAATACTTCAATAAGTACAGTTGTTCAGGGAAATTTCATTTTGTCCGTCAGTTTCTATTCCAGATTGCTTATACCACAAACCCATAAAACGAGGAAGAAGGCAAGTAAATATCCCAAAAGGTACCTTCTTTTAGAAAATACAGTTGTGTTGGGTAAAAATAGTTTGTTTGTTCTGTCTTTGGGGCGTTTTAATGTAAGTGTACCAAGTACAGTTGTGCTCATAGTAGTTAGTAAGTCAGTTATTACAACCGATAAGTTATCGATGTGAAAATTTCAAAATGTCACGTGACGCAGATTAAGTCCCTGCAAACTGTAATACTGTAATAGTGCCACTGTAATTTGATGTTTATCAACGAATTATGAATGAGAAATAATTGGATTAACATTTGTCAAAGGTCACACAATATCTGGGAAACCTTGGCATATTCCACCTCTATCCATATGTTCACACTTTCGAGTGCACTCTGCAAACCATTTATCCTGAGAGTAGGGCGACTAGTGAATTCGTGGGACAGCACACACAGATTACAAGCTACAAGCTACAAGCCTGAGCCTGCCAATGGCAATGTAATGTGTGTTTATGCATTGGAAAACCAGGAACATCGGTGGAATAAGTGTTTTGGTTTCGGTTTACAAATGTCACTTACACAGAGGACTGGTTAAGTGCGGAAATATGTTTCGGCAAAGATAAGCCTAACAAATGGAAGGACGTCCAGGCCAAACGGTGACCAGTAAGCGGTACAGTGAGCAGTGTAAAATGAAGAGCGCAAAATCTATAATTTACACTCCCTGTCAGAGTCTACCCGGACTCGGTCCATGGCGATTTGCAGCCACTGTAATGGAAAAAACTGTAGGCGTCGCGCTGGTCTAGTTTAATGGTGATTAATGATCGTCATTTCGGCAGGCAGGCAGGCGGGCGGCGGGCGACGGGCCGACGAGTGAAAAACAAGCAAATGTAAAAGTAATGTTTAATATTTGTCATGCAAAATAATAAAGCAAAAAAGACAGGACTACAAAAAATGGTTGTGGCCAATCAAAAAACGGAATAATGAATGGATTCATTTGGCCAGATGCATTTGCCAGTTGTTAACTTCCATTTGCGTCAATTTGCTGTTCGGGGGCTCCAGGTTGAGCCTGAATTTAATTAAGGTAATCAGGATCACATTAGTTATGATGGAAAGGCTTAACTTGTGTGCTTTTTCATTGTAATACATTACTACGTGTGGTGAAGTTGGTTTGAATCCTCGGTCGTCCATGGAGGATTCGGTAGGACAGATGATACCCAGGTGTCATTGTCCCAGGCTGCCTCCGGGATGTTCCCTCCACCAGGAAGGCAGTCATCTGCCGCATCCTTGGCTGCTCCGTGGCATTGCAATTGGGGTCGCTTATGGCGGACACAATACGTTGTTTCCAAGAAGTGAAACTGAGCTCCCGGAGTCCCATACCCGGAAGCGCTCTTCCACCCCGTCGGCATCCTTCGTCCTACAACTTTTACACCACGAAAAAAGCTAAAAGTCTGGCAGTCCTTCATGCATAACAACTTCCCTAAGGGTTTATGGGAATTTACTTTATAAAATAAAATTAATATACTAAATATACTACCAAGTTTCATAGTATTTCTTCTGTTTTCCCCCCGGGCAACCTGATCAACTGATGCTTGACTTTTATATATATTTTGTTTGAGTGCATTGT
Source organism: Drosophila baimaii (assembly GCA_018874675.1). Classification (NCBI taxonomy): domain Eukaryota; kingdom Metazoa; phylum Arthropoda; class Insecta; order Diptera; family Drosophilidae; genus Drosophila; species Drosophila baimaii. The sequence goes on along the minus strand of JAEIIU010055430.1, from coordinate 14,149 downwards.
GGGATAAAAATGTGCTCGAAATTGTTGCGTGCAATAAAAGTAAGCTCCGGTAACGTGGACTGCCGTGAGCCGTAGCCATAGCCGGAGCTGGAGCCGGAGCGGAGCCGTAGTCGTCGCTAAAGTGCAACGTGGCTGATGTTGCTGGTATTTAAATGCCATCGCACAAGTGCTGCAAAGTAGGAATTGCACGGTGGTGTGCTGCCAGTGGGGCATGGGGACTGGGGACTGGGGTCCCGGGGCTGGTGCAAATAGTACAAATGAAGTGGCACGCCAGTCTGACAGTCGCTTGAAATGCTTCCGGCTGCCCGTGCAACTGCCCCAGCCTCGTGCCGCAGCCCCATTTGTGGCGGAATCCCCCACAGTTGGCCCTTCAACTGGCTGGCGCACTTTATTATGTGAAATTAATTTTAATTAAAAATATTTTAAGCTTCCGAAACGAGCAGAAAAAAAGCGCAAACTGAAACTGAAGACCTGTGTTATAGTTGAGCTTAATTTTTCCTACTTATTTCTTATTATTATCTCGCATTCTGTGGGACTATTATGAAAAATAATTGATTATGGCTTAAGCTGTAAAAAAAATCCAAAGCAACGTTAAGTACTTTGAGAGGTTAAAGTATAGCAAAGTTGGACGCGCGCTGATCGCCTTTATCAATACATATATTAAATAGAACCTTGGATATATTTAAAAGAAATATAAATTTCGTTGTTTTGACTAAATAAAAAGGAGAAAATCCACCCTAACTCCATTATAATTTACAACTGGTGATAATTGGCCAGTGTCACCTTCTTCTTATTCGATTTTATTTTTATTAAACATATTTATGGCTTTTTGGCGCTTTGAAATCACGCGAAAACCCCGTTGGCGGGAACGTAGCGATAATGATTCGCACAGTTCGAGCTGACAGTGATGAAGCCCTCGGCTGACAGCTTGTCTTTGGGCCCAGCTCGGGCGCCAATGCCCTGACAGATGCCCGACAACTGATTACACACCAACCAACCCACTTTTCCCTGGGCTTCCCACGGAATAAACACTCCCGCCGCCACGTTTGTTGGGGATGAATACATTTTGCAATCAACACTCTCGTTGGCGTTGTTCTTCTTTTGGATTATTCAATGGTCGATTGCAGTCGGTAATCCCTTTGATTTTTCACATTTAAATTCCTGTTCGTACCAGGAGCATCCTTTGTGTAAGCTACTTAAGGGCGAAAAGCACCGCATTCTGGCTATTGAACAATGCAGCAACAGGTGATAAGGCATAGTACTCCTTGTAAAGCGAAAGGAATGATTTCTTTATCATTCCTTTTCAGGCCAGTAATGGTGATTGTGCAATACATTTGCTCGGATAACTATTCTGCAAGTTTTTAACTGAAGCTCAAAGGCTGCAGTCTCTGTGTGGGATGCTCGGTTGCCAAGAACTGCCTTTCCGTCGACCAATTAGCCCTTCAAACAACCCCTGAAGCCATTCAAGCTGCCTGACAGCAAACTATCCTCCGCCCCAGCTGACTTCTCCCGATGCGCACCCGATTCGGATCCCGGATCCCGGAGGCAGTGGCTCATGCATGTGTCCAATTACAATTAGAGGCATCTTAATGCGCCCCAGCCAGGCCGGAGTGTCTGAAGTGGAATCAATTAATATTGGCAATGGGCACCAATTAGCGATTGATTAATTAGAATTGGATGGAGGCTTGCGGGGGGGCCAGGGGCTGGCCTCTTTAAAGGTGAAGGGTCGTCAGCTCAAATGGAGTGGGTATCCAGTGGCTGCACGTCGCTTAAAAGAGAAAACTTCCCTGTCGACCAAGCCTGAGGGGGTTATCTAATTGAAATCTAAGTGTATTCTGCTAAAGAGAAAAAAAAAACTAGAAAACTGTTTCCAGAGATAAATGAAAAATAATGTAATCTGACGGGAATAGTTGAATCTTTAGGTTGCACAGAATAATGAGAATTCATTACAAAATTCGCCAAGAACTGGTTGGGAATTACAGGGAAAACGAATGGCAAATAAGAGTTGTTAAGGGAAATACGCTAGGAAAGGTAGAAAACATGAGTTCCCTTAAAATACAGACACACTTAATGGCTTAAATCTGAAACATCGTCATCCTCTGCTGAGTTGACTCAAAGAAATATGGATTTATTCACGAAAGGCCAACAACCGCATGGACGAGGTACTATGGCTGTGACATCCCCAGAGCCGAGTGGAGCGCGGTCGTGTCCGGCTGAAAGTGGTAGCCACTGGGAATCCATCAATTTTTATTCCAACTCCAAGCGAGGAAATGTCGGCAGAATATGCATTGTTGGGGGGCGGCGATGGAAGTCAATAAGCTGGCAATCAAACGGAAGGAAGCATCAATAAATAAATATAAATCCGAGTGGATGCTTCCGGGGACGGGCGCCGGCCGGGGGTTGCATCATTATGCCATTTGCCAATTTGCGACGAGTCGCTGCTGCCAACAATTTAGTTATTATTTTTCAGCATTGGGCCAATCAGAGGCAGACGGTCTCAAACTATCAAACAATTCCTATTTGCATTGGTTTTTCTTGCCTTCTTCCTGGAAAATTCCGTGTTCCTTTCATTGTTTGGCCTATACTTACTGCGAGATTGTTGCACAATTTGTGCAAAATGATTACTCGGAGGCCAGGCCATTAGCGAACATGATTTTTCACAATGCAGCTTAAGTCCTTTTTAATGGCATTGCCAAGTATGTAAGCTGCATTGAGCACTGGCTCCCCTCTGGCCGCTTCGCCCCCGTAAAGGCTAACGAAGTCGCTCAATCAGAGTTTCTTTCCACGGAGATGTTCTTCCCCATTTCCCTGTTAATTATCCCTTGGCCTAACTGCCCCATTCCGGCTACGGAACAAACTATGTGTCGGCGGTTGGGACTTGAATGCGAGAATGCGAGCCGACGGCCTGAGAAGGTGAAAGTCAAAGTTTCGGCCCGGCGGCTGTTGTCATAAAACTTTATCCCTGTCATTACAAACGCCTTAACAGCTAGATCAACATGCCGCAAGTGGCCGCCCAGGACAACAGCACAGCAGCCTCCACTTTCCACTTGGCCACATCCTTTAACCCCCCGCCACTCGTTCTGCTCTTCGGAGCTCCTTTTGCTCCTTCGGCAGCAAATGTGAAAAGAATAAACTCGGGGGCAAGAAAACACTTGGGGAAAAAATCGTGGACACACTGGGCAGCCTTTCTGATACGCTGGGAATCTTTTAAAATGGTATCGAAAAGTAGGCAATGCTTTTTTTTGGTTCCTTAAATTATTTTATCAGTTTTTGTTGGGAAAAAGTGTGTAAATGTGTAGCTATTTAAAAATAACTTAAAAACTGAGACAATTTGCTTGATTTTATTTACAAAAATGTAAAAGAAATATCTTGTGATTTAAATTAATTTTTGTAGCTGCCCAGAAGTAGTCAAAGATATATTTCTTCCAGGTTCGGGTTTTTATAATGCGAATTAATTTTTCATTTAAATAAATATTAATATAAAGTAAATTTATCCAAGGAACCTTTTAAAAAAAATAATAATGCTTTTTTTTGCATTTAAAGAGATTAGGAAAATCAATTTGCACGATTTCTTTTCCACATTTTCTAGGTTTTCTTTGTGTAGGACTTTTTTGGTTCTTCACAGAGGAAAAAAGGACGAAAAACGGGAGTGAGACCTCAGTGAGTGCGCTTGCCTGCTCCTTTCTGTTATTCTATTTCTTGTCCATAATTTTTCTCTGTTTTTCTTGGGGCGGAACGGTTGTGGAGACGGACGGTGGTCGGGGACGGACTGGGGTTTTTTGTTGCTTAAACATTTATAAGGCTCTCCCGCCCCTTTGGTCATCCGACGGTCGTTCCTGTCCGTTTCCCTCGGCCCATTCATTCATTTTCATTTCACTTCGTTTCGTTTCATTCATGCCGCCACCGTCGCCGCCCCTAAACATGTGTTGTAGTTGTGCAAATCCAATTTCATTCGCCTTTTTATTTATTTCTTGGCTCCTTTTTGCCAGTTTCGTGTTTTGTTGCCCGGTTAGTTTGTTGCCCAGCGCAACGTCCAATGTCCAACGTCCAACGTCCAATGTCCAATGTCCACTTTCCACCGTCCACTGTCCACGTACAATGTCCAAGTGCCACTTCAGTTCGGTCCCCGTTGCCTTTTGGCCAAGAACTCCCTGAAAATCACCCACACCCTCACCCCTGCCCCACTCCGTGAAGTTTTCTCGATTTTGGGTCAGTCGGCGGCATAAATTATCAGCCCCCAGCCTGGGGATCCATCGGGATATTCGCACACACTGTCGCGGCCTATGCAAACAATCAGCGGGAAAAATGCCCAGAAAAGGCAAGTATTTCAGGGCAAGGATTGGGAAATGGGCGGCAAAGACATGGACCTCCTTTTTTGTCGGGGACTCTGAAAGTCAAGTGGGCCATGCAGAAGCCACCCCAGTAGCCAAAAATCTGATTGGAAATGGCAACGAACAAAATATAGTCATATATTTATCATTATTTATGGCTAAAGAAAGTTGAAAGTACAAATTTAGAAAGGCGTAACAAACCCTGGAAACTCTTCAGAACTAAAACTTAAAGTAAATGCATCTTAAAAACAATTTAGATTAGAGATAAATATCTGCATAAATTAACTAATTTTATATAACTCTTGCATCTTTAACATTTTATTTATTCATTAATATATAATCGATTAATTTTCATACAAAACCCGTCAAGAACTATGTTTCTTTGCCAGCTCAAAGCTGGATCTGTTTTTCCAGTGCAAAAAGTTAAATAACAAAAATATAAAGTGGTCAGACCTCCTCTAGTGTTGTGCACACACACAGAGACACACACACACACCGCTTTCAAGTGGTTGGAAGTCAGAATTCTAAAAATATGGGTTAAACTTGTTTATTTGCCACTGAAGTTGATTGACAAACCGTGGAAATATTTACGGAAATGAATATTTGCGGAGCTGCACTCACTGTGGATGTCAACGAACTATTGTGTTGGCTTCAAGCCACAAATTATTCAACGACCTTAGACTGGACACATATTCTGTGATGTAAATTTAATGAAAGGGATTCGAGAATGGTTTTTAATCCAGGACTATGAGTCTTAGCTTTGTAGACTTTGGAAATTCGAAATATGGTAACTTTACACTTGCATTCAGTGCCTAATTGGTCCTGCTAATGCGCATTTCGAGGTATTTATTTACCTGAAATGAATTTATTTACCCAAAATGAGCTATGGCCAGGCAACCACCATTTCCCGTTGCAGTTGCAACCGAATTTGCACTTACCTTGGGCTTCGGCAGGATGCAGGAATTAACTGAGTGCAACTGCTACTTAACCTAGGCCTGAGGCTTAGGCCTTCTCAAATGACACTCCTCGATGGGCAGCCTGCACCATAATCAACTTGCCGAAACTGAAACTGAGTCCCTGGCCAAGTTGGAAGCCGCAAGAGCTCGTTAACTTAATATAAATACATCTGAATGGGGCAGAAAATAAAGAATAATATGCTTCATGCTCGCCAGCCTCGGCGTCCTTACAATTCACATACTTATGTACATACATATATGTTCGTACATTTGGGATGCTAATTAAAAGGGCCACACATCAGGTCTGTGGTTTGTGGGTCAGGGAGCTGCTGAGTCCCAGGAGCCAAGGTATCCTCAAAAACACACACATATACTGTGCGTGTGTTAGTTTTTTTTTTTTTTTAACTGCACAACGCCTGTCCCTGTTTCCGTACAATCATCTGAGGGCACTAAACGCCTCAAACGCTTAGCAAAAAAGCCCTTAGCCAATCCCCTTATTACGGGAATTTGTACAGAGACAAAACCTTTTTATTCCGACAGGGAAAAGTCCTAGTTTCTAATCAAATTTAAAAAAAAAATCATTAAAAAACAAGAACATTTAATAAATCAAAGTTATTTTATGGTTTTGGTAAGCAGAAATCAATTTTTATATATAGAAAGATCCTGGTTTCTTCTATTTAGAAATAAATAAATATCAATAAATATAAAAACCTCGAATCTATGATGGAGCTGGAACAGAAACAAAGTTTTCCTTAGGTTTTGATATTCTAAAATTGATTTTAAAATAATTAAAATTAATGTTGTGTGCTCTAAGCTTAAAGTAATAGTTTGAAAATATTATATATATATGACTTGATCCTTTAAAATTCAATTTTCCTGTTTTTGTGAGTAGCTTACAAGAGAGAAGTCCCCTTAAGTTGTTGCGTTTTTATTAGTCATAATTATTAAGACAAGAACTTTTCAGAAAATAAAGAAAATTACTCGTTACCCTGGCCTGCCATATGGATAACCGCGCAGCAATTAACCCATTAATCACAGACTTTCTCTGTTTTTCTCGTGAGCATCAGCAGATGGCTGCTCCTGATGCGGATGCTGGGTAATTACATGTCCGGGTGTTGTTTGTGATTAGAGTTACTTGTGTTTTCTCTGCGTGTATGTGCACACACAGTGGCAACTTTTTAATAAGCCCAACGCGCGAGTCTGGGCCAGAGTTTAGGCCTGGTCTGGGGTTTGGGTGGGTACTGCCACTTGACATGGTTGCGGCCGTAGCAGGACTTGACGAAAAGGGGCTAACTTTGCACACAAAATGCAAAATGTGTTGGTTCATGGATGCACTTCCGCTGACGCCTCCCAGAGTTGGCGGAAAAATGTCCAAATTACGTGGCTTTTTAATTAAAAAACAATCTAAAAAAGCAGGATTTCCTATTACATTATTCAAAGCTTCAATAGGGCAAGGGAAAAAGTGTAAATGTTTGCAGGGAAAATACTCAAATACAACCCTGGCTTCACTTCACTTTTCGGCGCCATTTGTGTCACATTTTGGCTGGGCAATTTCTCGCAGTGTGAGTCTGCCCCTTGATGGGGCTGCTAATTTGTTGCGCTGCAATTAATTGACGGGCACTCGACTGCTGACTGTTGACCTCTTGGTGGAACAGGATCTTGGTCTAGACTGCACTAGGACGGACACGCCCGCGGAAAGCCACGCCTTTGGCCGAGGAGACTGGAGCCACTTGTTGAGTCACAAAAGCGAAGCGAATTTGAATTGTGTACTCAGCATAATGGCCTCTGCACTTGTCTTTATTATTTCCCGGAATTCTGGATTTTACTATCGGTTTCTGTGGCTTTTGGAGCTCTTGAGGGATTACGAAATTGGGAAAGTAATGATTCATTAGTACATAAAATGGTTTTGTGGTAACAAATTCAACCTTCCAAGACGGCAATTCAAGGAAGATAAAGTCAAGCACTCTCCGGATAAGAAATCATGGAGAACCAGAGGAATATCTATATATATATATGCAATATTCCTTAAGCACTTGTTTATAATTGAACCTTTCCTTTAGTTTCGCAGTTTCATTACTCGTTTATTGTACTTTATTCTATACTTTTCTCACTCAACTTATATTCTGTGGAGGTTTTAACGCTTTCCTCCACACTTAAAACGCTTTACTATCTATTATCCTTTACCTCTGCTCTTACTAAGCCTGTGATTAACCCCTGACTTGCCCATCTTGGTCTTATTAAGAGCCCTGAACTTTTTGCTAGTTAATCCCCTGCCCTGCCCAGTTGTTGCTATTTTTCCACTCGTGCCCTGCTAGTTATTCAGCTGAAAACTAATCTCTAACCCAAAGTAACCAATTTAGATCCAGACTTGGCCCTTTTTGACCCTCGATATTCAGCTACTGGTATTGATTTCATTAATCAAACTACGCGAGGTACTGAGTTTTCTTGCGGTATCAATTTTTAATTGAGACTTTTGAGTGGAAAATTGAGATATTTGCTGTTTGCAATTCCCACGAAAAGCGGCCATGAATTTTGATAGGAACATTTTGTATTTTGTTTGGGTTTCTTCTCTATATTTTGTGTTTTTTTTTTGCGGCACCTCATTTACATGCCCGTTGGGGGGGCTCAGGCTCAGTCCATTTGCAGTGCATAAAAGTTTAAGTTGAGGGTGTCCAGTCCGAAAAAACCGCCATTAAAATAACTTTTTGCCCGCCGACATTTTGTCCCATGTTTTCTTGGTATAACCAAGGGCGTTCTCCTCCCCACCCCCTCCATATATACATACATATATATATTTATATATGTATATTACGAGGCGTATACATAACATTAGATGCGAGCGCGCTCAGTGACACCTACAACGGAAGCGGCGGCTCTCCATTTCCATCTCCGTCTCCATCGCCAACTTCAACATCAGTTTTTCACGACGACGGCGGCGGCGGCGGCCTGATAACTTTTCAAATTTAGCCGCTTGGAAAAGCTCAAGGAAAATGCGGAAAAAGCGACGGAATACCAAGGAGGTTGAGTGGCGAAGGGGTGCCGAAAAGTATGCTAAGTATTTGGCGGGTCGCAATTTACACGGCGGCCCGCCCCGCTCCGCCCCGCTCCGCCCCGCCCATTGAATCTCCACACCCACTAAGCGAGTGGGCTCGAGCTCGCGAGCCTTTCACAGAAGTTCGCTTTCAATTAAAGTTGAACAGCTTGGGTATTGGGGCCTTAATCCGAATCACAGCGTGAGAGGGATAGAGACAGAAAGAGGTGGGGGAGAGAGACACCCCATAAATGTGATGGATCCGATTTTTGATATGGAAAATATGAATGAATATATTTTAACTGGATTACTGCTTAATTTCGGCAGGGTTTTAGAATGCTTTTAGCAGACTTGGGCTTAAATAAAAAGTAAACTTGTATAGCTTAAATTTAAAATAGAAAAAGTGCTAACATAATTAACCTTTTTATCAGAACACCCGAGAAAAAAGCATAAAATTACTCAGGTATACAATAAACATATCAAATATACAGTTCTTCGTTTTTCTGGAACAACAATTGTCATATGATTTACATGTAAATATGTACAAAGGACATCTATATTATTCAATTTTAAATTATACAAAAAACCGATAGGAAACTGCACAAGCTACGATGTCATCAGAAGTATCGATTATCAGCATCGATTGCATGTAGTTTCAGCTCTAGAAAATCAATAAACACAATCGATAGCTCTAATTACCATTAAACACAATCGATAGTAGACAGTTACAGCCCTACATCAGACCTTGGAATTTTCCTGTACTCTCATTTCGAATTAAAGGATCATTGATCACAGATCTGACAGACTACAAGATGGCTTCCAATATTATTACTATAGTTTTTCTTATCATTTTCGTATTCCCCTTTGGTTATTCGTTTATTCTGTTGCCTTTTCCATCGCTTTCGCTTTTGCTGTCCTATTCTAACCTCGATGCGTGTTCTCTCCTTGCATGTTACTTGGTCTGCGGTTGCATTCGACGACGGACCAATAAAAAATATATAAACAAAAGAGAGTTTTTCATTAAAAAAAAACAAAGTATAAAAATCAAAAGAAAAGAGAAAAGTAAAGAGAACAGAAAAGAAAAGCAAAGAGATATATAAGAAGGCGCGTTGGGCATAATAATGGATACCAAATTGGAGGCGCGTGGCCAGTTTCCGGCCTCGTTTCCGGACACGTTCAAGAACTTCTTTGCTATGATGAACGAAGACGAGGATCATGTGGGGCTCTTTGCCAACCTCCTGGAGGATAAGGTAGTTCCTGTCTCGTCCCCACCCCTGAGCCTTCCCTTTCTGGTCGGCCCCTGGAGCCCGGAACCCTGGATCTTGGACCCTTGACCCTTGACCCCGTTCCTGTTCCTGCAGCATTTGCCTAACTACACCTACTGACAGTAACTCACCCCATTCGCAGGTAATTCCCCGCCAAAACAACCCCGTGCCCGCCCAGCGTCAGCGCTACGGCGGCAGCATGCGGAGCCACAGCGGCGGAGGCGGCCCCGGTCGCTTCGACCGCCACTACCATCCGCAGCAGGCGCAGGGCCAACAGGTGAGTGTCCAGCACGCCCACTGGGTGCAGCCTCGGAGCTCGAACTCTCCTCTGTCGTCCTCCTCCTCAGCACAACATGTCGGTCTATCAGTCGCGGAGAGAGAATTGTGGCAGCGGCGCCGACCTAATCTCCGCCATGGGCACCGGGAGTCGACCAGCGCCGCGTCGTTCGCGGGCTTCCAGCTTCAGTGCCAATGGCTTGGACGCTGACTTCCCCCTGGGGCCGGAAATCAGGGCCAGACCCACTGGCGGCAGTGCGCAGGACATATCCAGTCCCAACGGTGCCGATCGGCTGCCCATGTACAGGGACCAGTCGCGCGGTCCAGTCTCCAGTCAGCAGAAGCAGAATCCGGAGAATCAGAGCCAAAACCAGAAGGCAAAATTCAAGTCAAAGACAGCCACCTCAGCCTCAGTTGGAGCCTCGCTGAGTGGCAGCAGTGGCGGCAACACGCAGAATCAGACGCGCCTCGGACCCGTCGGCGAGGACAACTGCGCCGTGATCAAGCTCCCGGGCTACGTCTATGGGTATTCCCTGTCCGTGGCCAAGTTGCCGAACCCATCCAAGCAGCCCCTGGTGCCACCGGGGGGCACGTCATCCAGCGACGGGGCAAGATCCTCCTCGCCCTGCACCGTGGCGGCGGCCAAGAACAAGAGCCTGCAGGAGAGGCAGGAGCGCACCCAGGCCCGGCACTCGGTCATCCTGGAGCGGGCATTCGATTTCGGTGAGTGTTTTAAAAGGAATTTCTGGTCTTAAGTCATTCTTTACTGAGTTTATTTTAAATATTAGAGAGAGGGATTTACTCTTTAAATTGAATAATTTAAGTTTCCTATTTGGCCAACTTCTGTGGTAAATATTGCGCTTTATCGATCATTTATTGGCTTGTTATTTCCAACGATATTTATGGATATTTATTGGGTTAGATTGGCCATTAGCCCCCAACGTTAAACTGTGTTCTATCTAAACCAGTGTTGCATTACACACTTTGCTACAGCCAGTGTTGATTAATACCCTTATATGATTAAGCAACGTGAGTGGAGAGATTCTCTCTCTCTCTCTCTCTCTCTCTCATTCTCTGCCTAACCAACAGGCATGTGAAACAGTCCAACGCTAAACCTAGCGAAATCACATAATTTTTCCATGATTACCCCCTGCCGTCCTATCAGGTGACAGTGTTGTAAAGCGCAATTAAAAGCACACGCAAAGTACAGTTTCAGGGGGAAAAACTCGGCCAGATGGCTAATCAAAAGCGGAAATGCAGGCGCTGCAGGGGTTGGCGCTTCATTACGGCATTAGTCACCGACCACCGTCTCGGGCCACGCCCAACCAGGGCAGGGCAGGGAAGCCCCCACGCGAGTGAGGCGGAAGTGCGTGCCGGGACGTGGACTCGGGTTGCATGCTGCACGGCCATCGCTGGCAGGTTAATTAAGGACTCCGCCCTTTGGACTTGTTTTACATTCCGGGAATTTGACAAAGCAGCGACGAGCGACACCTGGCCCCGATTTCTGGTCCCCGGCCGCCTATGCTCCAGATTCCAGACTCCAGGCCAGGAGGGTCTCTCCAGACCACCACCTACTTTAGGCCAGAGAATATAGGAAAATCGTAGAATCGCAGTAACAGAACAACAAGATCTTTTGGTTACTTACATTTTGTATAAAATATAAAACAAAGCTCGATAATACGTAGGCAAATCCCCAACCAAAAAACCCAAGGACTCCTCCACACTTTGTCCCTAGTTGCTGTTGCCACATTGATGCAATTATGGTTGCCTTGTGGCACCTGAGTTTAGGCCAAGGGGAGTCGGAGGCGTCAAGCCAACTTCTGGCTCCCTGGCTCCCTGGCTCCCTGGCCGCCTGCTGCCTGCTGTCTGCTGTCTGTTGTCCAGTTTAAAGCACTTAGGACCGGATGCCCATTATCAAACGCCTTCCATTGATGTTGGCCAACAGACAGGCAACGGCAATAAACTCGGGGCTCGCTTTAGCTGGCTCCTTAACTCAATTTGGTCTTCCTATTTGCCAGTTACCACAGCCATTAGCTGTTGTTTTATGCCTTTTCAGGGAAAGGTAACTAAAAAGTCCTAGGGCTCTTAGCTAGTTTATGTGTGAATATTAATCAAAAGATAAAATACTTACTATAAAGATATAACTATAAGTTAACGTTGTGAAGAAGGGTGCCCCTCAAACGTGAAGCTTTCCCGCCGAATTTGTCCTTCTGTGCTCAACCGGATGGGCAGGATCCCCATAGTCCTGGCTTCCCCCCTCTCACACGATGAGAACATGTCAGCTTGACAGCTTTCGGGATAATCAAAGTACCACGGATATTAGACTCTCTTAAATAATGAAATGAATGCCAGCCGGAAGCGGGCCCGAAACGAAAATTAAACATCAACTTAAAAAGTGGAAAATGAACAGCCAGGCAAAATAAAAAAAAAAGGTCTGATGTCCCGAGTCCTTTGTGTATCCTTTGCCGTAAAAGCCAAGAAGCGATGAGTGAGGGCGGGTTGACATTGACGGGTTACACGGATAATCGGTTCCTTTGCTCCGCCAGGTGAAAGGATACACGACGGCGAGTACATGGCCGAAAAGTATTCGCTTTTGTTCACTTAATTGCATTTGGTAAACTGTTGAATGGGAGAGATTCCATCTGGAGATGGAGAAGGGCTGGAGATGTAGATAGAGAGCTCCTCCTCATCGCCATAATGGATGGGCACTTCACGGTGATTAATTCGGCTGAATGCCGGACCGGACCCGGGGAAATGTTTGAAGCCGATTATGATTAATCGGCGGAGCCACGAAATGCACAAAAATAAGAGAGCAGAACTCATTAATCGAATGATTGAGCCTGCGGAATGAATGAGCGAATATAGACATTGAATCTCCGCATTTAATGGACTCCGTCTGGCCTGCTTAGCAACCCAGTTTTAGATCCTGGCGAGTCCTGGCTGGGCAATAAAATTCGCAAAGCTCTGTGCGGCGCACACAGCCGCTAATTAAGAGTAAGCACCCCGCTGAAAAGTTTTGCTAGGCAAACTCCGGGGCCGCTGAAAAGCCATTTTTATGACCCTGCGAGGGGCATATCCTGGGCTTTGTTTTTATATGAATTGATTTGTCGTCCCTTTCGGGGGAGGATCCCTTTAAAATGTAGCCGGACAGACGTCCTTTGTTTTGTTGTTAAATAAGAAACTAAATCTATGGTAAAGATATCTCAAACTACGATAACATTTAAACGAACTGTTACATGTAAAATATCAATAAAAACTATAAAAAAGATTGCACTGCAGTTCGGCGGTCACAAATGGGTAAAACTTAAGAAATTAAATACACAATTTAATCTTTTAAAAAGTAGTAGATAAAAATTACAAAGAAATGATATATATTGTGGCCTAAATCGTACTTGATCTGGTTTTCCCCCCCTTGGCCACTTGAGATGTCATTATTGGCCACTTCTTTGCGGCTCCCAGGCAAGGTGACAGGTCGACGCTCCGCTCTTTTCACGTGTCAAACCTCCTTAAATGCAAATGAATATTTAATTCCTAGTATTTAATATTTAACTGGGTAACCGTTGGGTCGCGAGTGTGTGTGTGTCAACCTGTCATGTGTGTGTGTGTGTGTGTGTGTGCCCATATTTTTAGCCATGTTCCGGGGTCTAACCGACCATTTTTATGGCGCCCAACGACGACGCACACAAAGTTTATTAAATTTCTTCGCTTCGCTCCTCTTTTGTTGTTTGGGAAAACAGCCAGAAAGAAAACTTAAGCTCGGGCTATAAACATGTAAACAGCAAAGCAAACAGAAGGCAAATTCCCCATACATACACTGACTTTGGGAAATGTCTCGGAAAAGTTTCTCTCTTTTTCCTGCTTTTTTTTTTGCGGGGCTTTCCCTGGCAAAACATTTTCATATTTGACTTCAACTTGGGGCACATAATTCTTGGGAATTACACACACACACACACACACTCACTAGGTGCCCGCAGGTGCTGCTCTTATAGTACATATATCTCAAGTTGGTGCCAACAGGGGCCAAGATGTTGGCCCTGGCCCTAGCCTGTGGTTGGTCACCGCCGCCTCACGAGGAGTGCTCGGTGGCTGGAATGGACAATTAACGAAAATGCGACTAAAGTGCGTCGTTTTCCTTTTGTCATTTAAATGAAACCTAAACAAGCAAGTAAGAAAAGCTAACTTCGGACTAAGTAAGTACAACCTAAAAGTATGCAATCATTAAACTGCGGTTTTATATTCAGAACCCCCCAAAAGTATGCAATACCACAAACCAAGGCATTATCGATCTAC
>JAEIIU010055429.1:0-56097 GCA_018874675.1 Drosophila baimaii | reverse complement strand
AATACAATAAATACTCCGAAACCACACGCCCACACCCAACTAACTGGCATGCAGTATGTGGGCCGTTATCTGCGACGCCGAGCAGACCAGCAGAGTACTCAGTGGCGATATCAGAGCCGCGGCCATGAGCCAAGCCGAGAGCCGAGGTCAGCTGCGCCCGAGATCCCGGAGAGCGAGCATTGCAGACATTACGTGAGACACTTCGAAGCGGATTCAACAATGACGGCGACACTAAAGATAAAGACACCGATTTCCGGCATGGGACTACTATTCCGCCAGCTACTGGGCATGGGCTGGCTCATGTTGCTGCTCCCAGCAATATATAATATAATAAATACAGAAATCGCTGAACAAATTGTCCGCTCTGTCATTTTGGGTAACAGGCGAGCAGCAGCAGCAGAGCGACGACGCGTTGAACTGTGAGCTAACGTCATTAACAGTTTTGCATGCATTGTTTAAAGCGTTGCATACTTTTGAGCTGAATTAAAGCTTCTGCTATGACGTCATCGATATTATTAAATATGCACGGATTTAATCGACCTTCTGCTGCCTTGTGTGCGCCTGGTACATGAAACCAGCCATATCATAAATTTGTACTGACAAAAGTTAATATTGGGAATCTTGTTGTTGCCTACAACAACAACCAAACTTTTACAACAATTTGTACACTCAAGCGCCGTAGTTACTCGTTCGCTATCTAACAGTTCTGTGCGCCTGCTATACGAAACCTCATGCAAAGCATTTTTCCCCTAATATTTCCTATATCAATGAGAGAGAATATACCAGGCGAACAGAAATGGCAGCACATCGACGCTGAACTCTTTGTCTAGCTGCAAAAACCGTTATTGCGGAATCTCTCTACTCAACCAGCGCCTAAATTTAGAAAAGCCTAAAAGTATGCAATTCACCTTAAGAACTAGTATCGCATGACAAAGAGTGCGAATTTCGTATATCGATGAGAGAGAAGTACCAGGGAAACAGTAATGGCAGCTAGCCGATGCTGCTCTCTTCACCTAAATGCCCGAAAACCGTTATTCAGGAACCTCTCTCACTCAAAACCCGTTATTTCGTACTCAAGCGCCGTAGTTACCCGTTCGCTTGCTTATAGTTCTGTGCGCCTGGTACATGAGCCCCCAATACATCGAATTTTTGCCCTTCATTTCTTATATCTATGTGTATATGTATATGTTTATTTAGAATACTATTGTGTAAACTTTTATTCTTTTGTTGTAATAAACATGAAAGCTGAGTTTTATTATTTAAGGAAGTGTGAGTTCTTGTTTGCTCAACAGTTGTGACTCTTAATGCTTACCTTTTGTGGAATATTGTTCCAAATTCAACTAGAGAAATCATAGTTTTTGGCAACAATTGCTCGAAAGCTGTACTAATTTGTTGTTTCACACATTTTAAAGTACACAACAATTGTGTATCTTGTATTTAGCGTTTAATTAAATTGCTTTGCTTTAGGAATCATCCTTTATGATATTTTTGCCATGCTTTACAAACCATAAAAAATTATGTTTTCAGATGAAAATCAATAATTATCTGTTTTCAGATGATATTACATGATTATCCAGATATGTAGGTATTATTTTTTGATTTATTTGTAATTGTTAAGAACTAAGCTACAGGATGGATATCAGCCATAGCTGCCAGGGCTTTCACTGGGAATGTATTATAGTTTTTCCTTGTTGCACAAAAAGTCTTTGTTTCATTAATTCTTTAGCCCAATTTTTGAGTAGGTTAATGTGGTTAAACGCTCACATATAGTCCTTCAATCAGTTGAATCTCAATTGAGTTTTCTAGTGTGCTTTGTTCGGCTTCCTTTTTGTATTCATGTTTCTTGCTATGTTTCTAGATAGCATCTTTTGGTGTTTTGGGCAATCATTAACTTCAGGTTGTAAGCACATTTTAATAATAATAATAATAATAATAATAAAAAGCCCGGCTTGCTGGAACAGCAACTTACCTGTACTGTAAGTGCACGGAGAGCCCCAAAAATAACCCAAAATCAAAAGACAGATGTTTCACCTTGTTAAAAAATATGCTTGTTTAATGACAAAAAAAAAAACATAAACTAAATGGAATCCCATGCCGATTCTCAAAGAAATCCACACAAAATTCACCATAGAGTTGCTCCACGAAATAAACATTATTGTTTCTTTGCGAATCGGCACAGGCGTATAACAGTTTCGTAATTATTTTCGTTATTTCAAGAGCACTTTCGTGAAGATTCGTATAACGTTTCCACACATTTTTCATACTTGCATTTCTTTTGTTTTATTTTTATTTTTTTTTCGAATTGCGTAGAACGTTGCCAGCAAGTTTTCTTTTTTCTTTCTCTTTTTTTTTGTCTTATACTATTGTTAGTAAATGTGTATTAGTATTTTCTTTTTTTTTTTTTAATATATTTCATTGTTATTTTTGAACCGTACTCAAAGCTTACGCTTTCAGTGCCGTTCTTAACGATCGTTCAGCGCAATTCGAAAAGCATTTTTTTTTTCTTTCGTTTCGGAAAACGTTTCAAAACCGCGTTTTGACTCATTCACCGAAACACGAACCGATGAAAATGACGACGAATTTGTGTCGTGTATGTGGGTTGTGTTTCGATTGGGGGGAGAATCCCCAAAGTAAAGGCATGCACAGCTTAGGAAGTGGAGTGTCAGATGGTTGGGGAGATGGTGTGTCGTCTGGACAACTCAAAAGGTTAATGGTTAATGGTACACATAAATGGATGGATTGGATGGATTGGATCGGGAGTCGGATGCACACTGGACGACAAGGCTTCAATAAAAAGATATACATAGAGGTTAGGTTATCATACAAAAAAAAAAGAAACAGACAAAAACAAACAGGAACTCCTCCAGGGCGGAACTGAAAGCAAGTTGTATTAGTTAGTTAATGATTTTTAATATATATTCTCTTGTCTCTTGTAACGGGCTTAGCTTCTTGGCTGTGGCCTCTTTTTTTTGGGATATGGACTCTAACCTAATTCTCAGTTAAATCTCTTAATCTCTTAATCTGCTTGCATATCAAATTCAAAAGCCCTAGGTAGATCCCATCAACTGCAGGACTCTTTACGCAACAATGAATTCAGAAACTTAGGAAACTCAAGCTAGTCTCTAACCAAATGAATATGATTTTTTAATGGCAACTTTAGTTCAAGAATAAGCCAGGCTTAAAGAGTTTTCTACCTTCCTAACAGTGCTGGAAATCGCCTGGCAATCGAAATAAAAACACTAATTGAAAACTTTGGCTCCCGAGAGGCTCCAAACTTTCGTCTCTTTCGTCTAAAACTTATCTGAAAGGACACACAGCATAGAAATAGGTTAATAATCAGGGCCAAAAAGCAGATCTCATTTATATGCTTAACGTTTTTTGTGCTCTTTCAATGCCTTGGCTGAGGCGCTTGGCCAGTTTCCAGTCTTGTGCTTGGACTTTTTGCCTTTTCTTTTTGTATGGGTTATTTGTCTTAATTATTTATTTATTTCTAATCATCAGTTTAAGCGAATATTTCACCATAGGTTCATAAGCAAAGGAATGTGATCAATCATCAGTTTTGCCAGTTGCAGGTCATAGAAGTGACCTAGCAAAGGGCTTGCTTTTATATTCTATATATTCTTTTTCATTCTTTTTGCTTACGAAGCACACTTTTTTTTCCGAGTGTTCTTGAGCGTAGGTAAACGCTTTTCAAACACTTAATTTGTTGTTGCTTTTTTTCGCTTAACTCATGATCAGTTCGTATAACTTTTATCTTCTTTTTTCTTTTATTTTTGTTAAGGTTTTTATTGTTTAAGGTCTAAGGCAAAAGTCTTGGCTTTTTTTTTTAATTTCTGGAAACTAACTAAGCACTGTCCAAAGGCTTGAAAACAAAAACTCACCTCTTGTAGGTTAATGAGAGGCTTTTTCAGCTTTAAAACTGATTAAATTGGCTGCAAGCAACTTTGGGTTAGTATTTTAAATAAACAAAAAGAAAAACAACTAAAGTTAAGTAACTTAAACTTTTGCCATTGTTATTTCTTTGTTTCTTTTTTTGTTGTTTCTTTTTTTTTAAGGCAATTCCTAGACACTGAGTTTTGGAGAATTGCTAAGAAAGTGACCAATCAATTCTATGCTGATTCTTGAGCTGGCTTTGGGATGAGATGAGGAACGTTTCTGGCGGACCTAGCTTGAGGTTATTTTTAGGCTTAAACTGGGTCGTAATATATGTCCTTTAGCTGGTTGGAATCTCATCCAGAGACCCTCGAATCTATGCAGAGGCAGCTTCTTCTGGGCGTAGCTTCGTGGCTTAAATATCAGTAAGCGGCGGCATGGCTCCTACTTAGTTGTTTCTTTTCTTTTTTTTTTATAAAACTTATCTATGATGATCCCCCTCAATATGCGTTCCTTGGGACAAAGGCAGCTTCTTGGCTTAAATCTAGGCATCGAGTTCTTCTAGGGAATTTTAGGAAATGTTTAGCAATATTGTAGCCCTCTTAAGGCAGGCCAGAAATGGGTTTTAATGAGAGATGCAAAGGGATGATGAAAGTTACGATGGCTAGAGTTTAAGGAGCTCCAAGGCTCCGCAGGTGACAGCTCAAAGCTGATTTCTTTTATATCTGCTTGAGGGCAGATCCTGGCTAAGTTATGGCCAATCCCCCGCGCCGGAAGCTCAGCTCCCGCTCCGGTTTTGGGCAGGAACAGAAGACCACCGCCACTGTCAGTGTCTGTGAGTGCGTTTTGTGCGTGTGTGCGAACCAAGGGATGCCCCTCTGCTTTATATATGCATCATTTAGGGGCACTGATGATGCTGTCTTTATCTAATTTATGTGGTTTCTTTTGGCTTAAGGCTTCCCTTGGTGGTGCCTTGCAGTCCGCCCCTATGGCCATCTCGCTCTGCCGCTTGCGATGCAAACACCTGGCCGAGGCGTCAAAAGGGTCTGGGGGGGGGGGGCGGGAGAGAGCTGGAGCCGGTGGCTCTTCCCATGTCTACAGTATTGTCGTCTCA
Organism: Drosophila baimaii; assembly: GCA_018874675.1. Taxonomy (NCBI): domain Eukaryota; kingdom Metazoa; phylum Arthropoda; class Insecta; order Diptera; family Drosophilidae; genus Drosophila; species Drosophila baimaii. The sequence goes on along the minus strand of JAEIIU010055429.1, from coordinate 51,110 downwards.
CTCGCATTCGCGTGGCGCCACAAAGCGCCCGATAGAAGTATGTGGTACGCGTCGTCTCGGGACGCCATGTGGTGCCAAGCCAACGCTCTGGATATTCGATTGCCTCTCTCGCTCGCTCCGGTCAGATTTTTCCATCGCAAGCGTTGTGTGTGTTATCTTTGGTGGAGTCTCCTCCATTTTGGGCCACAGGGGCAGCTTTAAACTGCAAGGTTTACGTGTTATAGGGTCGATCCACAGGGCACGCCGCAGCACATGTTGCACCACTCGCACCCACGAGGCGCGTCAACGTTGCCGCATCTTGTCTCCAGCTCCAAGGAGGAGGCGGAGCAAGACGCCACCTGAAGCGGGAGTGCAACACGGAGGGGGATTTTCTTACGTCTTAAGCTTGTCCTGGAGAGGAATCTCGAGGAATGGCTCTGGTTTATCACACTTGATGGCTCGATGCGGCGAAGATGCACGTAAAGTGGGGCGATTCTGGTCACAAGGCGGTGGGGGAGTTTGGGTGCCAAGAAGCTGCCCCTTGTCCGCTGGAACACATCTCAGATATGCTTCAGTTTCACAAATAAAAAAATATGCACTAGAAAAAAATTTACAAAAAAAAATAGATACACTTTCTGGAACGAAGCTGGATACGGAGTTCTTACAGAGTGGTTACGAGTGGTTCTATCACCATGCCGCCGCCGCCGCTGGCCTGCAGCTCTCTGCAGTGACTGACACCCGATGTGGTGACGGAGGCGAGAATGTAGCCTCGGTTTCCTCCGTTTCCTCGGTTTCCTTGGATTTTTTTCCCCAGGTAGACAACGGTCGGCCATTTCAGGTAGAAGTCCATCATCCCCTAAGTCGTTTGGGTTTCGGGTTCGGGTTATGGGTTCCCAGGGGCTCTATTATTCTCAAGGCCTCGGATAACGACAATAATGCAGCAGGCGATGAAGGCAGCTGCAACCCAGGTCAGGCCTGTTTTTCGGTAGGTACTCTCTCTCCACTCTCTCTTTGGACTCTCACTCTCTCTGGAATTTTTTGGTAACTCCTGGCAATGCCATTCCCTTGGCGTGACGCTTCTAATTTTTGTAATTTTTCATTTTATTCCCCTTTAAATTATGCATTTTAACTAAGCACTTTGGTTTTCCTTTAAGTAGTCTACCCCCTTTCACATTTTTAATTGATTTATGCAAAACACTTGCTAATACTTTTAGCACAAATTAAACTTTTAGCTGCATTTCTTGCTACTTTTTCGCTTCGGCTGCTTCTCTGGCACTCCAAGTGTTCTGGTCGGCAAAAACGATGTCTCTTTTGGCACTGCCATTTGTCGTGGTCTCCCCCAGACACAGGCATCCCCTTTGCGGGCATGCCCCTGGAAGTACTGCCCTCTTGGTGGGGCAGGCTTTTCGGTATATTCTGGGGGGTTATTCTTGTCTTAATTCAATTTATAATTATAAGCAAGAGGTAAACAATTAACTCAAGGAGCATTGAGGTTAAACAATAGCTCAGTTCAAGGTGTCGTATTATTTATATTTAATTAAATTTGAAGAAATCATTTACTTCGGCTAAATGGGTTTGAGTCTGGGCTAAGCGTGATCGACCACAGGCACCCTTGGGCAGTATTTTTTGAGTACATTTCCGGTATTTTTACCTGTCATTGAAGCAGCCAAGTCATCATCCACTTTGTGGCAGCTGTTAACTTATGGTACTTGGTGTCGCCACCTGTAGGCGTAAAAAAAGAGTGTCAAAAAGTCCTACTTTCATTGTTTTTAAGTTCTTTAGATACAAATTCTTTAATTTTAAATAAAGATAATTTTACTGTATAATAATAATACATTTAAAATGGGTTAATTTACGGTATTTTGCTCTTTTAGAGCCAGCCAAGTTAAGATGCCAAGCAAATCATGTACATTTTGCCAGGTATCGTTATTGTATGGGTAAAAAAAGAATGTAAAGAGTGTCAAAGTTGCCTTTTCTTTGTTTTTTTAAGATCTGCAAATTAGTTTTAAGTGAACAATTTTACTATGTAATAATAATAAACTTTTCAAATGGGTAAATTTCAGTTTTTTTTTCTCCTTTGTGGCAGCCAAGTTAGTTTGCCAAGTAAATGTCATGTAAATGTCGCCTGGCTTGGGTAAAAAAAGAAAGTCAAGAGTGTCTAACTTATCTTTTTTTGGTTTTTAGGTTACTTAAATGAATTATAAGTTAGGAAACATTTTACTTTATAACACTAAAACGTTTAATGGGTTAATTTCCGGTACTTTTCTTTCTTAGAGCCAGCGAAGGTAATATGCCAAGCAAATCATGTACATTTTGCCAGGTATCGTTATAGTATGGGTAAAAAAAAGAATGTCAAGAGTGTCTTATTTGTTTTTAAATGTTTAAAATCAGTTTTAAATTTGTTAAAATTATACTTTATAATATTAAAACGTAAAACTTGGGTTTATATCCAAAATTGTTATATTTTTCAAGCTGCCAAGTTAGTAAAAAAAGAATTTCAAGTGTCAATCTTGTCTTTCTTTGTTTTTAAATTTCTTAAATTAATTTTAAATTTAAAAAACGCTTGGCATTATTATAATAATACATTTAAAATGGGTTTGTTTGCTTTTTTTCTATTTTTTTGACAGCCTAGTTAGTATGCCAAGTAAATGTCATGTAAATTTTGCCAAGTATCGTGGGTGCCAAGTATGGGTAAAAAAAAGAATGTCAAGAGTGTAAAAGTTGTCTTTTTGTTTTTAAGCTGTTAAAATTAATTTTAAACTAATTAAAATTATACTCAATTACAATAAAACATATAACTTGGGCTTATTTCCAGTGGTTTTTGTCTTTTTGAGGCAGCCAAGTTAGTATGCCAAGTAGTTCGTGTAAGTGTCGCTAGGTGTATGGGTAAAATATGGGTAAAATAACAATGTCAAACCATTCTTATTAAGTAAAATTAAGTTAAATTCAATTTAAATTAAACGTTATAATATTCAAAGTTATTACTTGGGTTAATTTCCAGCATTTCTCTCTTTTTGAGGCAGCCTGATAACTTGGCTGCCAAGTAACTCATGTAAATGTTGCTGAATAGATAAAAAAAAGAGTGTCAAGAGTGTGAAACACTCTTCTTTGTTTAAAATTTGTAAAAAAGAATTTTTAAATGAAACAAAAAATGAGACCATAAAGTCAATTAAAACGTATAAAATGTATTATTTATTTACAAAACAATTGGGTAAAAAAAATGGCTATATACTCGCGCGTAGCAACGCGTACCGAACGTATTTACAGCAGGAAATATACAAAAAATAAATGCAAACAGAAAATAAAATAAATACGAAAATGCGACTAGGACTAAATGGGACTATGACTACTACTACTGTGACGCCTTAGGCCTCCGAGAAGTCGTTATCGTAGGCGTAATTGCGATAGGCTCCGTGGCCCGGTTCCGCCTTCATTTCGTTGGGCTTCCACGGCTTCTCCTGCGCTGCTGGCGGCGGCAGCTGCTGCACATCCCCCGCCGCCGCCTCCTCCTCCTCCTCGAGATCCTTGGACTGATCCCTGTACTGATAGCTGCGGGCCAGCCACATAAAGATAAGCATATCCACCAGCATCAGGCTGGCAAAGAGCGTAAATTCGCCGGACTGCGAGTCGGTGAACTTGAACTCGGCTATAACCACCACCAGCATGTTGCCAATGGCCACCGATAGCAGCCAGCAGGCCTGGAGCACGCTCTTCATGCTGTCCGGCGACTGGGAGTAGGAGAACTCCAGTCCGGTCACCGAGAACATCACCTCGGCCGCCGTCATGACCACAATCTGGGGCAGTTGCCACAGCATGGACACGGCGCTGGGGCCCAGCACCTCGATCATCTTGTATTGGTAGCCATCGCGCGCATTGCCCGCCACCAGCAGGCTATAGAGTCCGCCGCCCCTGGCCTCGAAGCTGGCCGCCTTCACGCCGTTAATGTCCAACTGCCCCGCGCCGTTTGCGATTTTGTGCAGCTCCGACACATTCCTGTTGTCCAGCGAGGTGGGTTTAGTGTCGGCCTGGGAGGCCGTGAGCAGGACGGGTCCCTCGCCGGGCGGCGTATTCAGTAGCGCCCTCAACAGCGGCGGACTGCTCTCGCTGGAGGCCATTTCCAGGCCGTCAGCAAACTCCATCAGCTTGTCCTGGGCCAGAAAGTAGCCCACGGACTTGCCCGGCTGCAGGCGCAGCTTGCCAGTGATGGCGGCACACTTGCCCGACGTGGGCTGTGCCTGGAAAGAGTACTCCTTGGTCTCCGGCACGGCTAGCGAGAGATCCGCCCACATGCTCAGCGGTTCGATGGTCCTCGGTTGCTTTTCCGCCGCGGAAGAGGCAAAGCCACTGGTGAACTCATAGCGACAGGGCTCTCCATTGTACAGACGCAGGTGGGCAGTGCCCATATCCGTGGGCATGACCCCGTGGGCCGCCTGCTCCATCTTCAGTTCCAGTCCCGCGGAGAGGAAGAATCCAAGGGCGGCCAAGAGCAGCCCAATGGTGAGCTTCTGCAGCGGCCTCCGGATGCCGATGATACGCAGGATGGGGTAAATTACGTAGTCGAAGAGCGGCAGGAAAGCCAGGATGAGCAGGGGATTGACCACTTGCATCTGATCCGGCTTGACTTGAAAGCCCAGCAGCATGCCGTCCATGCGGGTGGCCTGGAAGGTCCATCGCGAGCCCTGCTGGTCGAACAGTGCCCAGAAGAGGGGGAAGGGCAGGTACAGGCGCAATATCCTTAGCAAAGTCTTCGTCTCCCGCACCATTCGCTCGCCCACCGTCGGCTTCGCATAGTCCAGGAAGCTCTCCTCCGGCTCGGTGTGCCGCCGCTTGCTCCATCCCCTGAACGCATCGCCAATGCACTGGGACACTCCAAAGATCATATTGCCCGCCGGCGGCTGACAGCGATACATCCGCTTGCCGGCCATAAAGATCAGCACCGAGATGATCATGAGCACGGCCGGTACGCCAAAGGCCAGCGAGAAGCAATCCTTGTCCCCGAAGCAGTGGACATCCGCTCGCAGGATCGGTGTCACTGTCGTGGAGATCATGGAGCCCGCATTGATGGCAAAGTAGAAGAGCGAAAAGAACTTGGCCAGCTGCAGGCTCTGGGCGGGCAGCGAGAACTGATCGCCGCCAAAAGCCGACACACAGGGCTTTATTCCGCCAGTTCCCATGGCAATTAGCAGTAAGCCCACTATGGTCACAGCTCTGCAGGGAGAGAGAAAGAGGGATTATCTTTAATTTTTTGCAAAAGATTATAATTTCCACTCACTTGACGGGCATCCCCTCAAGGGGCACGGCTCCAAAGGACACTATCATGGCGCCCAGACTGTAGACCAGCGACAGATACAGTATTGTCTTGTACTTTCCCAGCCAGCCATCGGCAATGAGGGCTCCAATCAGTGGGAATATGTAAACCAGCATGGTAAATGTATGGAATAGCACCGTTGAGGTCTCCTCGTTGTAGCCCAGCTTGTTGGTGAGATACAGCACCAGAATGGCTACAAAGGCAGGGGAAGGGATTATAATTAGGGAATATTATATTATATTTTTTAGGGAGGAGATCCCCCGAATTACTCACTGCGCATGCCATAGTAATTGAAGCGCTCGCAGAACTCATTGCTGATAATGAAGCCCACCGATTTGGGGTATTTCAGTGGCTTGGATGCCTGGAAAAGATAGGAAAGAGAAGGAAACTCAAGTTAGATCAAGTTATATCTATAAAATCTCCACTGAAGTACGCCTAATTTTCAGATGGAAACCCATATAGCATTCGAGGTGGAAGAGAAGACTCCACATTCCATAGTCTAGGGCTGTACCACTTTCTACCCATCCATACCCGGACCTTAGTTTGAATGGTTTCTGTTTTAACCAATTCTTTTTGTTAAGCTTTGGCGTTCTAACAAATGACAGGGTGCGTCATAAATTTAACGCTTTATGCAAAAGCGTTACAACCAGAGTTCATTATAGTAATAAGTTGTGAATATTTGTAACTAACTTTCTAGTGTATTGAAAAACAAAAGCTAATTATGGTTTTTCCTACTTTTTTTTCTCAACTAATGATTAAGTGGTAATAAAATAAATAAAGTACTGTAGTTTATAAGTTTGTACTGTTGCTAGTTGTGAGTATTTAAAATTGAATATTAAAGTTCTTATAAGATATACAGGGGTAGTCACAAGTATTTGCACAAATCTTATGAGTACGTACGTGTAATTTGTAAACATACTTTTGACTACCCCTGTATTTGCATTTTCTTAAAGTTCTTATAAGATATATTTATAGTATTTTCTTGTCAATATTAAAATATGATCACAAAAAGTATTGTAAACTTTCTCCCTAGTATTTTCATGTTTAGAAATCATTTCTAAAGTCTAAATTCTATGTTATTTTCAGGGATATTAGAGTAGCTTTCTCTAAAGAACCCTCAAGATCTTTTCGATCTTAAATCTCCTCAGGTTAGGGTACTTAAGGGTTCGGTTTAGGGATTAGGTATTACTCTTATCTTTTCTAGGCTTATTCTCATGGTAATTGCGGCTCCGTTTCGTCTCGTTTCTCGTTTTCATTTTGGCTTTCGATTTTTGTTGTGTTTCGTTACGTTTGTTTTGTTTTTAGTTTCGCTTGTCTCTAGTCTCTGTTGGCTTTTTGTTTTGATTTGCCGCGTCTCTTGGCCAAGGTGAGCAACGGAATGCAAACGGGTTTTTCGCCGTGCCTAGTCGTCGTCGTCGTCGTCGTCGTTGTAGTCCACCTGCCAGCAGGTGATCCCAGCCGGCCAAGCCAATCCATTGATAATTGAGAATTCTGCGCACACCACGGCCTAGGTCGGCATCGGAACCTCTCCAAGCTACTGCCACTCACCGTTGCTGATTTGCAATTCTCCGGGGGGCCAACTGCAGTGCCCACAATCCATGCCATAATCGCAGCAGTCGGTTTGCGTAACACTCGCTCGGGAACCCTACTTGGACTTGGTCTCTAAATGGCCTACCCCACTTTGGAGATTGGACAGAACGGAGATAGATATTTTTTGGCTTGGTCCGACAAAGACAGCGTTCGAGATCGAACTAAGAATTCTCCGGCGCTGGGCTCAAGCTTTAAAGTTCGATTTCTCGCCCTCTCTCTATCTCTCTCTCTCTCTCTTGGCATTTCTCCCCTTTCTCTTGGCCGCAAAACAGTTGTTAAATGAATTAACAAACAATGAAGCGGAGAATCGGTATGGATAGCAGCTGAGAGCTGGGGAGCTGTTAGCTGGGAGCTGGGGAGCGGGAAGAATCGCCATCGAAGCTCCAGCTGATGTAAGCAGCTGATGGGATGGTCTCAGATTTGTCTAGACCAAGACAGGGAAAGGTGGAGTGGGTGGAGTGGGTGGAGAGGGTTCATCATCTCTCACAAAAGCTCGGGGTAAATGCATTCGCTTGGCTTGGCCTGCGAAGTGGGTCAGCATCATTAATACCCTGTACTAGCCACCACCCAAAGGTGCTGGGTATATCGAAAGTTAAGAACAAGAAATAACAATGTTAAAATAAAGGTTAGAAGAAAGGCGAAGAAAGGCTTTTGTTCTTAATTCTTCATAAATCTGAGTTAACAATTTAATATACAATAAAATATACGAAAAAATAGCTAAGATGTTACCTCTTTTTCTAAATATTATTGCATACTTTTTAGCCATGCGTTACTTGATTGTTGAATACTAATAAACCTAGTTAAAAATGCACTCATGTGGTCCAAATATTTGTCTGATTATGGTCAAAATTTGGCACGTGGCTAGAAAAGTGGTAAGAGACACGTTCTGTGGGCAGGTAAAAAGATAGATATAATCCAAAGCTATGGCTGCTGCAGTGCTTTTAATGCGATTTACACATGAAATTTTTTTTTTAATATGTTTCCTCTCTGATTCATGGCTAAAAAAAGCAAACACCCCAAAGAGTATCCACTGGTTTCCCATGGAGCAAGCACACCATGTGATTCCCCTTTCGACTCTTGTTTTTGATTCTAACTGACACCGCGCCAATTGATTAATTCAATCAATTTGCAGGCAATAAAAGGATAGCAATATCGCGATATCGATTCGATTGACACACATTTCGCGGACGTTCAAGGTCGACAGCGCTGCGACGTCGTCGCCGCTGCTGCTGCTGCTGCGATCAGTAGCCTTGAGGGGGCAACAGAAGAAGAAGAAGCAGCAGCAGCAGCAGCGGCAGCAAAGTCATTGGAACTTTGTGAGTTTCGCAGCTTCGCATCTTCTGCTCATTACACGACAATTACACACGTACGCGTGTGTGCTTTTGTGTGCACTGTACTTTCTGAATTGACAGAGGAAAGTAGAGTGATAATAAGTCACAGTCCCCGCGCACTCTCTCTCTCTTCCATCTCTTCTCTCACCGCTGGCTCTCTTCTTGCCCATCTTGTGTGTGCATTCCGTTTACCGTTCGCGCTTTTTGGCACTTACCACATTCTTTGAATTCGCCTCCAATTCTTTTTCCACTTGCTCCTGCGCTTTGGCATTTCCACCGCTTTTACCGTTACTAATTGCATCCATTTTTGGTGCGACAAAAAGACGAATTCAAAAAAAAACGGTAATGAAAAAAAAAACAACAAAGAAAACGATCAGAGAACGAACGAAGAACATAAAAGGTTTTGCTTTTTGCACAGAGATTTTTTTATTTTTGTTTTGCAAAAAACCTTCCAAAACAGGTGTAATAAAGATAAACGCGGGGGCGGAGGGCTGAGGGCGGTGTGAGTTTGATGTGGATGATATGGCTACACGTTGACATAAACGCCATAAAACGATCGCCGCCGCTGCCCGACGCCAAATGATGCTCTGCCCCTGCAAGCTGCGCTTTTAAAGCGAGCAGCGACGATGGCAGAGGCTGCGGTCCCCTCCCCCCACCCCACAACCCAAAAAAAACAAGAAATAAACCCCACAAATCGAGCAAGAACAGAAATCAAATTAATTTTTAGATAAACAGCAGCCCGTGGAGATGGGGGGAGAGTGTGGCGGTGAGTGGGAGATAGAAGAGAGAAGAAGAGAGCCATGCTCGCACAAACTTTGTTTTGAGCCGAGCTTCACTCTCGCTTAAAGCTGGCGCTCTCTACACTGCACAAAAAAGGGGGAGATCTGTTACGAGACATAGATAAACATTAAGAAATAAATATAATTTACAAAAACTAAAATAAACCCTAAAAAGATGCCCTATTTTCTTAAGTTTTTAAATCTTACATGTACCCAATTAATTGCTTTGCCTGAGAAATAAGTTAAAGTAATTTTTCGCTGTGTATCTCCTCTTCCCATCTCTCTTTTACAGATCAAGCAGTGCAGCTTCAGCCTGCACCTTTCCCTCTTGCCGCTCTGCCCTGGAAAGCTCTCCCCCACAGTCAAGTTCAATGCTGTTCAAATGACGACAATGCTCATGTGTGTGCCTCTCGGAATGACTGGATAAGCCACCGATTATCACATTATCGCTCTCGGAGTCCCCCGTAATTGGATGGCTGGATGGAGTCCACAAATAGTCCATTTGCACTGGGAACAGCTGGTACTTTGGCATTTTTTCACACTCCGGAGATTGGCAAACATCTTTTCCGCAGGAGGTTTGGGGCGGCACATGTTTTAATTATTATTTTTAATGTTCCTATGATTCATTTTTAGTGGTACTACAGTTGCATTTTGTACCTAATCGTATTATTATTATTATTACCTAAATCTGGGTTTAAAAAACTTTAAGCGTACTGTGGAAGCCATGACATCTGTGTATTTTGTACCTATTTGCTTACATTTGTCCCACAATGACGTTGCAAAACTTTGATAAAGATTGTTTAAGCCTTATCTCTCATTGCAAATTTCCAAGAATGGTGTTCTTCCCACTTAACTGTTGTTTGTTGTACCTTTTTTTCTTGGAGATTACTTAATTCCCCATGCTGGTTTCTTTATTATTGTACCTATACCTTCCAATATTTAACCCTTAACCGATTTGAAGAGCATACATTTTTGTTTTCTTTAGCCTATGTACATATTTACAAAGTTAATCCCATAGTATTTCGCTTTCACAATTGGCAAATACAATCGTAGCTCTGGGATCTATCTTATCTAACTTCGATCCAACCTGCTATCTGTTGATCGGTAGAGTGCCAAGTGTAGAGTACCTAGTGCCTGCCTATTCGTTATCTGTGTTTGTTTTCTTTACGGCTTTTGAGTAATTTGTGGGACTTTCCCAGGCAGTTATAAATCTATCCTGCGGTAAAGATTTATGATCCGTATTAGCTATTGTTTCGCATGGAGATTACTGAGGTTTTTTCTGAACTAAACGAGCGGACTGTGAAGCGCCAGTTTGGGAAAAATAAGATCGAAAAAAGGGTTGTAAGTTTTTTAACAGCGCTCATGTGTATCAAATCATCACTGATATCCATCTGGAGACCTATTTAGTTCTTGAATTAAAGTTTCCTTAGAGACTTCTAAGCTTCCTTAACTAGGAACCTATAGGAACTATAGAGAAAACCCCGATTCTGCTGAGGTTAAGTTAACGAGCACAGCATTAAGCTTCCTATTTAAATATTTTAAATATAAAAATTAATAGTTATACTCCCTAATTACTTTCTCTAACTACTTATCTTTTCATCTTAATTTATCAGATGAAAACATACCGTGGAATGTTGTATTTCCAAATGAAAACTAAATGGATAAGTTAAAATGTCAATTAAGCAAGCGGAGACGACATGCAATCCCCATTACTTTGTGTGTGCAAATCCAATCAATTGTACAAATAACCCAACAGTTATCACCATCGAAACGACCCCACGAGCACCCAGTTATCTCACCCACTTGAGGCATTGTCCTACGAATGCAATCCACCTTGGTATCTGTATCTGTATCTGTATCTGTATCTCCTACGATGACTAAGTATCCTGCATATCGTTTTTGAAATCTACGGACAATCTTGTCAGCGATTAATATTTATTGACCGGGTTACTTAATCGACACAAAGAGCGATTTGGCAAGCTCATGTTGGATTGACTTCAAACCAACCCAATCTAATCTAATCACCTGACCACCACCTGACCATCATCATCATCATCATCATCACAATCATTGTAATCGGTTGGCAAGAGCTCCCCAAGATGTGATCTTTCTTCACTATAAATAATACGAGAACTTCTTGGGAATTTAGGAATTCCAGCTAAGGTCATTAATTAATATTATTTCTGTATTTTTGTTAGGCATATTTGTTCTTAAATCTGCCTCATCATCAGCTCCTTTGCTCGTGGCATTTCCTCATCGACATCTGTGGAATACAATTGTACTGGGACGGGTTCTGTGTGCTATTATATATACATATATAGTAGACTATGCCTGGGAATTGCATTCCTCGGCCGGTCGATAGCCATATCTTTATGTGTGTCGACACGCAATCCGATCGACTTGGCAAGCACACAGCACACAGCACAGCACACAGACGTTGTCTTGATGGCTTTAATTAAGTGTTACTCAATCCATCGATCGCATAGCCTGTGCACTACTTATGAAGACTCTAGACACCATGCAATCTCCAGCCAAATGACAATCGTAAAATCGAAAGCAAGAAGCAAACAAAAAAAAAAGGTTCACTTATCGCCCGGGCACATTGTACTTACATATATTGGTTAGCTGAACATCAACATCGGCTATAACAATAACAATAACAATAACTCGGCTATCGGCTATCGGCTATGGCCAATAGATGTTTATACTTGTTTCTGGGCATGGCTAATAATGATAGGCGGCCATAAATACTATTCGCAGCTATCGCAGCTCTGGCCTGGCACAGCGATTAAGTTCATAAAACAAAACCGCCACGAGTTTGGCATACAAGTGCGATTAGATGCCAATCGTTATGGAAGGGGTTAAGCTGGGGAAATCAAAATGAGAGAAGGGGTTAAGCGGAAAATCCCTTTGTGTGTAAAAGGATTTAAGCTACTCCTTCTTTATAAGTTGATTTCCCAAACTTCAAACCATATTCTTTTAGATTATAAATTATAATTATGCCAAATCATTTGGTAATCTCTATTGTGGTGTGACGCTTTTCCTCAATGGTAATTCCTTGTTATAAATTCAAATAAAACAATCAGTGTGTTCAGACTAAGCCCGGTCTTTCCCAAATTGTCCTAATTATTATCACGTATTGACACCAAATATTGCCAATCATTTTGGGTCTTAATTTTTATTTATTTACGCACTGAAAAGTAGGGAAACATGTAGATAGCTCTTTCTCTGCGTTTATGCAGCACCTATTTATGGAATATAAAGTTAACTTAAATTGCTCATTAAATACATATTAAAATGAATAATATTTTGTCATGAAATAAACCTATAAACTGTTTAATAAATAACCTTTTTGATATTAGAGAAGTTTCATCTTTTTGGCTTTGATATATAGCAGATATATTCCATTGACTTTTAACGCTTTCCCTGCATAAACCTCGTAGCTATCTTATTTCGTTATCACTAGACCATATACTATAGAATATTCTTTTCGATTCATGACCAGAATGGAATAGTGAACACTGTCTGGGCCCTCATCCTCCAGATGTGCCCAGTAATGGCCCAAGAAGATAACTAGTAAGTGAGAGCGTCGAAAATATTTAGTTAATGACTAGGCAACTCTTGCAACGCCCACCGACTAATAACAGACGGGGCGTGGCACTGGCGATAAGCAGGCCGCTAAAGCAGTTGGAAAAGTAATTGTGATGGACGATGATCTGGCATTGACAGGTGGGACACACTGAGGGAAATGATTAAGAAACAGAAAAGAATGAAAAATTCAAGAAAATTAAAGAGTAAACCACATTTTCATAATGCGATTAATGTTATGTATGGTTAGCTGGAAATTATAAGCACTTACTATTTGTTATTTTAATAGGTAAATAATGTAATGTGGTTGATACTGTGCTTGTACATTGCAGGCAACAGTATATTTGCGTAAAACAAGTGTCAACGCTGAGCTACTTTGCTTGTACATTGCAGGCAAACGGATCTTTGCGTAAAATAAGTGGCAACGATGAGCTACTTTGCTTGTACATTGCAGGCAAACAGATCCTTGCGTAAAACAAGTTGCAACGCTGAGCTAATTTGCTTGTACATTGCAGGCAAAGGGATGATTGCGTAAAGTAAGTGTCAACGCTGAGCCACTTTGCTTGTACATTGCAGGCAAAGGGATAAAATAAGTGGCAACGCTGACGCTTTGTGCAGTTCAAAAGAAGATCTCTCCGTCTCCCTTTTCTCTTCCAAAAGCAGATATTCAAACAATTTTCAGTGACATTTTCTCAATTACCCAACGATTTTTCCTCACAGTGTAGTGGCCACAGAACAGGACGGTAGGAGCTTTGCCTAGATGGCCATAAACAACCAGCGAGCGAGCGAGGCTGGCTCGGATCCATTCATTGTGGGTAAGCGAACACCGGGGCCGTAAATACTTAACCGCGCGCTGTCGATAACATAGCGCGATGCGATTACGATTACGATTAGGCTTATCGCTTTTCACTTATCGCTGTTAACTTAACGCTTTTTGTCATCCTTTTCAAGCACGGATGTCGCCGTCGCCGTCGACGTCGGCGCCGGCAGCAGCACGCGTGCAGTCGCCGCGGGCAGCGGCCTGCGGGCAGAGGGCAGAGCAGAGCCGTTAACGGTTTCTTGTCGCCGGCAATCGACTTCAGTCTGAGGCTGTTGATCGGCGCTGACGGACTTAAGGCGCGCATTAAATCGATCGATCACCACTGATCGATACGTCGTCTTCGTGCCACCAAAAAATACATAATATTTTTTTGCAGTTTTCTTGGTTTTAAATGTTTTAATGTGAGTTACGAGAGTGCGCGACATGAGAATAAAGACAGTATAAATACGCGAGCGAGAGCAATGACACGCCAAAGAATCTGTGCTCCGAATCCCAACTTGGCAAGAGAAAACAGAGAGAAAAAACTAAAATACAAAAACCAGTCAACAAAAGCCGTTAAAAGCACTTTCTTTACATGAAAAAAAAAACAAATTGTAATCAGAACAGTTGTGTTTAATAGTTCTTAAAGCATTAAAACTGAAAGTTGTACAACTTTAAGTGTTGTTATAATAACTGAGATAAATTTGTAGTTTTTTCTTTTTAAATTTCTATAACCAGAGTTTTCAAAGTTTTCGATAATTTTAAACGAAAACATCGATTAAAATAATTTCTTTTCAGCTGTAATAGTTGGAAAGTTTTCGATAATTTATAAGAAAACATCGATTTTAAATCCATTAATATCGATTTCTTTTCACTTTTAATTGAAATAAAATTATGGAATAAATATTGAGCATCTTTCCGCTTTTAAAAATTTATTCCAAAATGTTTAACTCTAAGTCTATACAATTTTTGAACTCAAAATTGAAGATACGTTAAGTACGTTACTTTTTAAATGAAAAATTAAATAATTGCTTAATTTAATACATACTCAGTTTGTTTACTTTTTAAATGAAAAATTAAAAAATTGCTTTAAAAAAGCCTTTAAATTGTAAAGTATTTAATTATATAAATATTATATAGATAAATCAGTATTTTTCTGGTACTTTTCTTAAACAAAAAAACCCTACAACCTGGTATTTACAAATACTATATAAGTATCTTATGTTACTGACCGCTTTGTGGGTTCAGGATTATATCTGTTTTGTTTTTGCCAAGCACGTACCTGAATATACCTACATATATATACCTGTTGTGTTTCTTCATGCAAATAAAAGACAACAAATATATGTGTTTTCAAAAGGCCAAGACACGGAATGGGAGCTCAATGTTTATGCAATACAATAATTACTTGTTTGTTTTTTTTTCTGCTCAAAAAATTAAATGTCATAAATATTTCTCTTCGATTTCAAGTGACGCGTAACGGATGTAAAGCGAACTGAACGGATTCCCCGACAAGCCCAAAAATGACGGATAAAGAAAATGGTATTTACACACTCATATCATCATATAATAGTCATCATAATAGTTATAGGGCTGGTAATTAAAGAGATCAGTGAACCAAGACTTATGGCACACATTTGCAAATTTTTTTGGTCAGAGAGATAACTTCCCCCCCCCAGTATATGTCTAAACTTTCAGTTTCAGAGCCTCTATTATACATATATGTTATAGTATGTATGCTGGTGACTTTAATTATTTTACTGCGTCTAATTTCAATTGCCTCGATAGCGTTCAAGCGAATGTGAATTGCACTTTTCAAGTGCTGAGGTCATTATATTGGAATTCAATCAATGAATCTGCGCTCAATGAAGGGGGAAAATGCTATATTCATCCATGGAAAACTAGTCTTAGAGGTTTGAAAAATACCCCCCCCTTGCTTAAGGAAGTGCCATTTGCATGAGATTGCCCTCGAAATGAAAGTACCGCCGCTTTTATTTAATTTATTGTTCGCCCGCGGAATATAGGCCGTTGGGTAACCACATTTCAAGCTGTAAAGATTAGCGGATATCTGCGGACACTTGTGACAAAAAAGAGTGAGGGAACGACTCTCGATTCTTGATTCTTCATTCTCGATTCTTGATTCCACGGGGCACCGTGTGCACTCCGCAAATCTAATCGCTACGATAAGGGCCTCAAGTGGATGGGTTTTTAGCACCTTGCCCCCCTTCTGTTAGCCACTTGAGTTGAGTTAAGTTAGTGGTTCGTTGTGGCCCAAATCCCGCGCGGGGATAGGCTTTTTCTTTTTTGGGAACAAGTGCCAATTTTGGGCCTAGGCTTGTGTAATTTTGAAATACACGATACTGCATTTCAATGTCAAACTCAGCCGCATTTGCATATTCATAGCCAGGCAGGTAGCGGGGGTTTGTGGCTATGACTAAATCGGGCTAAAAAGCTTTGCGATTGCGAGGCAAATGCGATTGAGTTTGGCTTGGCAGCGGCTTTCGGTATTCCCCCTCTTAACGCCTTAACAATTACACATACTGAGCGAGGCAGCTAGGGAGCGAGGGAGCGAAACAGCGAGGGAATGTCGCCAATTAGTGGGTAATTTTTCCATCACAGTCGAAGCTGACTTCCCGAATTCACTATCGAAACGTTGTTGAAAACGAAACAACACAATCAACGTTGCGCTACAAACTTTTATCTAACACAGATACACTTCATTTCTGTAGACAAACTCCGCAGCATTTGTAATTAAAATGGAAACCAGACGCGTCCTTTTGCACCCACCCCCCATCTTATCAGAGAGCCGTAAACCTAATCAGCAAGTGGATAAGGCTTCTGGGAATCTGATCTGAATCCATATACAGGATCTTTTGGTTAATTTACAATCGATTTGGCAGCGATTGTGCTGGGCATGAGTCAGGTTAGACAGTTCCAGCTTAGTACTTAAGCCCTCGGATGATTTGCGACTCAAGAAGCACTACAAGGATATTTTTAAGTTCAAGTTTCCATTGGGTGTATCTGAGCAATATATATACAGCTTAAAACACAAGCTCAATGTCCTGATTATGAACTATTATAATATATATATAGTATACCTTATCTAAACCCCTTAGATTCTAAACCCAAATATTCGGAAAACCCTATGATGATCACTCCTCCTTTAGCTCCTCTTTAAGCTACTAAATTAAGATGCATTTTTCATTTTCATAAGAATACGGCTTCTGGGAATCTGATTTATAGGATCTGTTGCTGAATTTACATCTTATTGGGAAGAGATAGTGCTGGGCATGAGTCAGGTTAGACAGTTCCAGCTTAGTACATAAGGTCTAGGAAGGTATGCGACTGAAGAAGCACTCCAAAGACATGTTTAAGTTCTAGTTTCTATTGGGTGTATCTTACCATTATATATACAGCTCAATATACAAGCTCAATGTTCTGATTATGAACTATTATAATATGTATGCAATATACCTTATCCAAGCTCCCTTCAATTCTAGTTCGAAATGTTCCATAACCTCTTCCGCTTTAATCCATTAAATGAAGATACATTTCATCTAATACTATATCTCTCTTTCTCTCCATATACCATATATTACCCAACCTAATTGAATCTTTATAAACCCCTCAATCAATCAATCAATCAATCAAGCATCTATACACATTAGTAACCGTTAAAAGCTTGTAATGAAATCTCGTGAAAGTGAAACTGAGAACGCTCTGTGACGACTTTCGCCTCTCTTTCGCCTTATCTAATTGCTTGGAGAGAAAACCCCAGCAATTGAGTGAGTTCCGTCACATCTTAGGGTTTCCTGGTGTAAGCTACCCAAGATCGTACTCCTGGCCAGCGACATTGACACAAATCCCCCCGTACCAAGTACGATTAAGTGCTATGAATGAATGAGTGTGGAGTGTAGTGGAGTGGAGAGCGGAGAGGAGATTGGGCCCAACTCCCGACTTCAAACAGCCACCGCAGCGGGTCAATGCTGTACACGTTCGTAGCCATAGACGTAGTGTGTTTCCCTATGATAAGGCCTTTTATGTTAATGGATGTTTGATGTGGCGGAGTGTGTGCTTTATGGCGGCCATGTGATGGCTACACACACATTAGTAGTACTGCCACTAATGGCGGCCATAAAGCGTCGATGATAAAGCATCGATGGATTAGCCCCGAAACCGATTCTGGATCGGCTAGATAAGGTTGCCATTACGGTCATTGATCAATCCGTCCCAGGATCCAGTTAGCCCAACATAGCCATGACAGCGACTGACTGACTGACTGACTGCAATCACCATTCGATGGTACATGGTCATGACCATTTAAGCCAGGCCAGACGACAAGGCATCATCATCACCAGCATCATCATCAGCGCTAGAGATGAGATTTATGGAGTGGAGAGCCTTAGTTATGGCCCAGACAAATGCGAGAGAGCTTCTCCACTTCTCCAATTGGGTTATCTATCCCTGACGGGACGGACTGGGCCCGTAAAATCCACACACAAACCGATGTGCTGCTCTCTGGCTAATGCTTGTAAATTTATGCCGTTGCCTGGCCAACGAATTCACACGCCCACGGGCTGGGGCTGGGGCTGGGGCTGGGGCAAAGCCTTTGGCTTGGTGCCAAATATAGAGCAGTCCTTATCTGCGTCAGAGGTGTCAAGCACAAGGCCACAAAGTCTCGTCTCCGTTCTCGGTTCTCGGTTTACCCGTTCTGATGAAATGTCGGAATTGCGATCTTGAGATCACTTTCCAGATCAGTTTCATATCTGTGGCGTTGGCAGACGAAATGGAACAGCCAGCGGAGGAAGTGCCCCTGCTGGGTGGGGATCTCCTGTTCCTTGGGTTCACCTCCTTGACTTAATGGATGTTTCTCGTTCGCAGAAATAACGCCCGCGGCTGAGCCAGTGGCATCTGCTCCGGCGGATCCAACCCCAGGTGCTGCTGAGATCAACACTTCCACTTCCACTTCCAATGATGATGTTGCGGCCGTGCAGGACATCACACCAACTGCTGCTGCATCCATTGTGGAGGACATCACGCCGAGTGCCGCTGATGTGGCTGATGCTGCACCCAAGGTAGAGACCAATGGCAAGGCCTTGGTGGAGGCCAAGAAGTTGCCCGAAGTGTCGGCGGAGCCAGCGTTGCAGAAGAATGGCAAGGAGCTGGAGCGGAATGGCAAGGAGCTGGAGAAGAATGGCAAGGAACTGCAGGAGACCGACGAGGCGTTCAAGAACGTGTCCGAGGCTGAGGGTCAGCAGAAGGTGAGTTCAGGGGGGAGTCCTCATTCCAAGGGGTTTGTTTATCTTATCCTCCTTGCTCTTTTTTTATCATCCCCAGAAACTGCCCTACCCCAAGTCCGTGTTCTTCATCATCAGCAACGAATTCTGCGAGCGCTTCAACTACTATGGCATGAGAAGTGCGTTGACCCCGCGCCTAATCCCTACCAGAACACCACACTAATCCTCTACCACTCTCTCTTACACTCTCTCTCTCCCCCCTTGCAGCTGTTTTGGTCCTGTATCTGAGTCGAGTCCTGGGCTATTCTGATGACACCGCCACCGTGGTCTTCCACGTCTTCACCATGTTCGTTTACTTCCTGTGCGTGTTCGGTGCCATCGTTTCGGACTCCTGGCTGGGCAAATTCAAGACAATCCTGTATCTATCCATGGTGTACATATGCGGCTCCATCCTCCTGACCCTGGGTGCCATTGGACCGCTCAACCTGCCCGTTGAGACGTTCACAATGCTGGGCCTGGCCCTGATAGCCCTCGGATCCGGTGGCATCAAGCCGTGCGTGTCCGCCTTCGGCGGCGATCAGTTCAAGGTGCCCGAGCAGGTGAAGCAGATCACCTCGTTCTTCTCGCTCTTCTACTTCTCCATCAACGCGGGCTCGCTGATCTCCACCACGGTAACACCGATCCTGCGCGAGGACGTGTCCTGCTTCGATGACATCAACTGCTACCCGCTGGCCTTCGGTGTGCCCGCCGTCCTCATGATCGTATCCGTGATCATCTTCGTCCTGGGACGATCGCTGTACAAGATGAAGCCTCCCGCTGGCAATATGGTGGTCCTGGTGAGCAGCACCATCTGGACGGCCCTCACCACCAAGTGCAAGGAGAAGAAGACCAATCCGCGCGAGCATTGGCTGGACTATGCCGATGTCAAGTACGACCGTCAGCTGATCGACGATGTCAAGGTCCTGATGCGCGTCCTCTTCCTGTACCTGCCGCTGCCCGTCTTCTGGGCACTGTTCGATCAGCAGGGCTCCCGCTGGACCTTCCAGGCCACTCGCATGGACGGCGACATGGGCTCCTGGGACATCAAGCCCGATCAGCTGCAAGTGCTCAATCCCCTGCTCATCCTGCTCTTCATCCCGCTGTACGATGTCGCCTTCTATCCAGCCCTCCGGCTCGTCGGCATCTCCCGGCCGCTGCAGAAGCTCACCATGGGCGGCATCCTGGCCGGCGTTGCCTTCATCATTTCCGGTGTGGTGGAGCTGAATCTGGAGGTGAGTCTCGTGAAGGCCCAAGGAGTAGCCTTGTAGCTTTTGTAGTTTGTTTTTCGTACCGTTTTTGCACCTGCACCTGCACCTGCACCACTTCTCCCCTCTGCTCTTCTCGTTGCACGCTTGATGTCACCTTTCGCCTGTCGTCGTAGAAAACCTATCCCGACCTGCCCTACAGCCGCAATGTCCAGCTGCGCGTCTTCAATGCCGAGAACTGTCCGTACACGCTGTCGGGCACCCTGAATGGAGCGGCCATGGAGAGCTTCCAGGTGCCGGCACTGAACGTGTACACCGACAAGGAGCTGTATGTGGAGAATTCGGCCAATTTCGTCTACACGCTGACCAGCACTACGGAGGGTTGCGCCGGCTACGCTGGCAGCCATGTGCTGACCCAGAATAACGCCTGGTCGCTGTTCCTCAATCCGCGGAATGCCAGCAACACGCCACAATACTGGGAGCCGGACTTTGTGGACAAGCCGAGCGAGAGCCATCCGCTTATCCGGAACGTGGCCAACGTTGATCCCACGCTAAAGGTGGTGTGGCGCAGTGTGTCCAAGGGCGAGGTGGCCTACGATGACTTCGCCAACGAGACCCTCCTGACGCGCGTCAATTCGGGGGAGTACGATGTCCTGGTGGGCGAGCAGAGTATCGGCACCTTCAATGTCCACACGGGTGGCGTGTACACGCTCCTCATTGTCACCAACGCTGCCGGCACATACACGGCCAATCTGGTGGTTGTGACGGAACCCAACTCCATGAACATCCTGTGGCTGATACCACAGTACGTGATCATGACCCTCGGCGAGGTGATGTTCTCGGTGACGGGCCTGGAGTTCTCATACGCCCAGGCGCCGCCCAGCATGAAGAGCGTGCTGCAGGCCTGCTGGCTGCTTACGGTGGCCTTTGGCAATGTCATTGTGGTGATCATTGCCGAGGCCGCTCTGTTCGAGTCGCAGGCCAGTGAGTTCTTCCTGTTTGCGGGCCTCATGTTCGCCGACATGCTGCTCTTTATGGTCATGGCCTATTACTATAAGCCCAATAATCCCCTCAAGAATGATGAGGAGATTCAGCCTTTGACTGGCGGCAACGGCAGCGGCGATAACAAGGCCGAGATTCCCCCACTTGAGGGCGGCATCGAGAACAAGGGCAAGGACATCAAGGATGGCGAGTAGCTCGCTCGCTCGCTCGCTCCGGATCCCCATCCGTATCCAGTCCGCAGTCTGATCTAATCCTGCTCGCTCCCGCGTTGTGTATTATATGTACTTGTATTTGTAGATGTGTATATGTGAGTCCTTTGGGGGCTTCTGTCGTCTGTCCATACCCGAGCTATGTATATGTAAGTGTAAGTGGAGGAGCTCCGATCGGGGGGGCGTTGTTGCATATGACAAGACATCCGTTTAGTTAATCTAATAAAAGAAAACTATTGATACAACTCCTGGCTTTGCCTCTGTCCTCTTCCTTCTTCTTTGAGTTGCTTATGTCTTGTGTCCAGCTAGGGTTTTCCTATCCTAGATCTCCTATCAAGGATCTCCTGCCTTAACCCTTTCAGCACACATATCCCCTCATACCCAGCACTGGCAACACCCAGCTAAGGGTCTTCAGTGGCGTTCCCGACTGCGAGTATCTCTTCAACACAAATCTGGGCGCACGCATGAGCTTTAGACTGCGGGGCCTGGACACCTACTACTCGGGCAGCCTGGCCACAAGCACAGATGGCGCCTTCACGCTCACCTACACCGTGGAGACGCTGACAGAAGGTGAGTGGCAGAGCCCAACCCCTCCTCTGAGGGTTCCTGCTGAAAATCTAGGGATAAATCTGACTCTGACTTACCGGATTTGCCTTAGGTTGCACCGCTCTGGAGGGCGGCAGCCAGCAGCTGTACGAGGCCACCGCCCACTCGCTGTTCCTGCGTCCGGTGCATGCGATCCGCAAGTATTGGTACGAGGACGATGTCCAGAAGTCCAACCGTTCGCTGGCCTTTGTGCGCACGCTGGCCAATCTGCTGGCCACAACGCGTGTGGTCTGGACAGAGGTATCCACGGGGTCGGTGGTCCTTGATCTGCCCGCTCGCAATCATGATCTCTACGAACTTGCCACGGGCACGTACAGTGTCCTGGTGGGCGACCAGCCCCTGGCCCAGGTGGAGCTGAGGGCGGGCGGCGTGTATGCCCTGTTGGTGGGTCAGAGCCGTGAGGGATTCGAGTCGCGAGTGGTGGAGGTCACACCGCCCAACTCGATGAGCATGCTGTGGCTGGTGCCGCAATATGTGGTGATGACCCTCGGAGAGGTGATGTTCTCGGTGACAGGGCTGGAGTTCTCCTACTCCCAGTCGCCGCCCAGCATGAAGAGCGTGCTCCAGGCCTGCTGGCTGCTAACGGTGGCCTTTGGCAATGTCATCGTGGTCGTGGTGGCGGAGCTCAAGTTCTTTGAGTCGCAGGCCAGCGAATTCTTCCTGTTCGCGGGCCTCATGTTTGTGGATATGCTGGTCTTTGTGGTGATTGCGTATTACTATATTCCTTACGACGAGGAGGAGGCCCTGGCCGAGCGACTGCGGCAGCGGCTGGAGGAGCGCGAACAGGAGTGGCTTGATCGGGACAGGTTCAAGGAGGATTAACAGCAGCAGCTTCTCTTGTTGGTGGACCAATGGATGGTTCTGCCTTATTGCCTGTGTGTTGTATAATATTATTACTCTTTAAATAAACAAAATTCCAATAAGATTTACACAAATTCGTTATTTTTGCGCCATTGCAAGTGCCCACAGCGTGCTGTTAAGCGCGCTGGAATTAACAGGGGCAGAAATAACGGATAACAGGTGGGATGGGAGTTCAACATCGATATTAACACAAGACTATCGATATTTGTTGCCGCCTTGCTGCGCTTTCCAACACTACCGCAACCGCATATGTAACCGCACGGAAATTGTTTTCTTTTCCTTAAATCTCCTGGAACATCTGTTAAAAGTCTATTAAAACCATGGCCACCAGCACGAAACTGATCCTGGGCAGTGGCCTCTGCCAAAAACTGAGCCAGGTGAGTGGTTGCTTCATTAACATTCGGCTGCCTAATCCTAAGACTCCTCCTTCCCACCTCCCACACAGTTCACGAGGAAACTGCACTCGCAGCCCGCCCTCATGTCCAGCTTCCGCTCGTCCCGTGAGGTTCAGGAGCTCGATAAGTATCCGGACGTGGAGGTGGTGGCCAATCCGCCAGAATGGCGCTTTGTAGAGCGCCTGCTGCCGCCGGCAACAGTGCCGCAGCCCGAAAAGAAATCCGAATATCCATCCGGCTGGCGGCCACAGACGGAGGATGGCACGAAAACGGGTTACTTTGTGGCCAGGACCAAGAATCACATGGTCCCGGTGTATCTGCAGACACGGTTTCGCGGCCAGCGTCGCATAACGGTGGTGCGACGCGTCCAGGGCGACATTTGGCTGCTGGAAAAGGATCTGCGGGCGGTGGTGGAGCAGTCGCGAAACGGTAAGCTCTGCGCCACGCGGGTCAACGAGCTGAGCGGTCAGATACACATCCATGGCGATCATGTGGACATACTGAGGGAGTATCTCAAGGAGAAGGGCTTCTAGGGGCGCCAGCAGCCCAGTTGATGTGTCTTTAACAATAAACTCTATTCTGTTGATTTATACGAATGTTTTATGGATTATATACTCTCTTAGAAGGGTAAACCTTCTCCTAAGCTTAAGGATTACCCAGCTAATGCACTCTTAATGGCAGCTTTCATATGTCCTGAGGGATAACCCCCAACTTAAAAAGGTTTTCCGAAGGAATTACTCTATAAATAATCAAAGAATAACCTCTGGATTTGAACTGACTTCCGTTGACCGCACACTGAGCCCCCAATGGATTGCAGTTCGCTTTATTATTTAGCACTTAACGTTTAGCATAAATTACATACATCATCGTCGGGCCCTGTTGGGGGACATGGTTGGTTGTGAGAGTGGGGCACAGGATTCGTCGTGGGCTTTACAACTAAAATCTAAGGGAGAGGGATCCTGCGGGTGGGTCGAGTCCTCCCTCTGCTATCGCTATTGCCTACTGCTACTCCTACTTCTACTTATACTGCCGCTGGTGATGCAGCAACAGCAGCTGCTGCTGCTGCTGCTGCTGGTTCCTCTGCCGTCAGGTACGCAGGTGAGCGTAAGCAGCCATGCCCCACCGCTATCCACTGGCCCCGGCCATTGCCGGCAGGCCAGACAGGCTGACACCGACGACGCCTGGTGTGGGCGTCACTGTGCCCGTTCCCGTGGTCGATGTGGAGGATCGCTTGAGGGCCTTGCGTATGACTGTCCAGTCCTCCATGATGTCCTCCTCGCGTAGCATGTACACCACATAGGGTCCGGTCACGGTCACTGCCTTTTTGCGCCCCGGTCCACGCACCTTGCTCTGGCGCTTGTCGGTGCCCCAGTCGGCCCACGAAATGTCCACATTGTGGCGATCCTCCTCCAGGCGACGGATGCGATCCACTAGCTCGTCGCGCAGATTGTCCACAGACATGTGCTTCTCGCTCTGGAAAAGAAGGGGTTTCCACATTAGAAGTAGGCCATAAAGGGGTCGCCTGTTTTTCTCTTTTTTTTGGCGCCAAAAAGCTTGCGGGGGCGGCTTACCTCAAAGTGCTGGACGGCTGCCTGCTCCTCGGACAGGAACTTGTGCTCGATATTTTGGAGGCGGTATCTGCGCAGCACATCGGCCACCTCGATTCGGGTGCGAAACACCTTGTCCAGCTCCTTTTGCGGCTGAACAAACTCCTCCGAGCGGCCGGAACGCACCTCCGCCAGCTGGCGCTCAATGAGGTTGATGCGCTCGAAGTAGTACTGCTCCCGCAGCGTATTAAACTGTCGCTCCAAGCTCACTAAAATAGATAGAGAACAGAAGATGTCGGATGAACGAAATGGGCAATGCAGGCGGCAGGGGACTTAGGCTTAGGCCTCCGTATGATGCTTACACAAATCTTCGATATGCTCCGCCCGACGCCGCTCTATTTCGCTGGCATCCAGCTCCGAGGAGTCGTCCGAATCGCACTCATTGGCCTCCTCCTCATCGGAGGTATCGTGCGCCTGGCTGGAGTTCGAGTGCTCCGATTCTGCACCAGAAACGTCGCCCTCGCCATCAGATTCGCCGTTCTTCACGGGCATCCTGGTTGTTTTTGTTTCTGGTTCGGTTTCTCCGTGTTCCCTGCGTGCCGCGGACCTCCGGTGGGCGCTTGGTGCGGCTCTAATCGATTTAAGCCTGGTTAGTTGCCAGCAATGTTGAAAAAACACTTGAATTTCGTGGAATTTCTGCAATTTTGGAGCTGTAGCAAAAAAGTGTTGGGCAGCGTTGCGATGGCCAGTTGTGTGTTCGAAAACGCGAGAGCTCTCGTCAAGCAATCGATAGTAATTATGGCCGACCGGGAACAGCTGCTGCTTGTTAGTGGTGGACTCAAGAAATATATCGCCTATCGGCTGGGTGAAACTGAAAGAGATAGAAGAGATAACATAACTTTTTTGTCACCACTGGGTGACACAAAACCTTAACTATAACAAAACGCATTTCCCAAAACAAAAACAACACCAAAATTAATCAGAATGTATAAGAAAAAAGATTGATTTACCGAAAATTCATCAGAACACAAATAAAATATAAATATGTGTGTTTATTTAATCAAAAATATCGATATATTTTGGTATATTTTGCCCATCCCTACCGGCAATTCTTGGACTTACAATTTGGATTAAAATTAAATGCTGCGCTAGCGAAAGACACTATTTCACGGTTTGGGGTGCCCCTGCCAGACGCCATGAACTTCCCGCTGGCGAACGCCAACAAGGACACGTTGCGGGCCGCCTGCAAGAAGTGCGGCTACGCCGGTCACCTGACCTACCAATGCCGCAATTTTCTCAAGGTAAGCGATCGCCGCCGACCACGGCCACCACCACCATCGAGAGCGATATGCATATCAAGCCGGAAATTGCCACCATCTTCCCCCACCAGGTGGACCCCAACAAGGAGATCCTGCTGGATGTGGAGAGCACCAGCTCGGACTCGGAGCTGGACTACCTCACGCCGCTGACGGAGCTGAGAGCCCAGGAGCTGAAAGGCGGCGCCGAAGTGCCCCCGCCCTCGCTGCCGGTGGCGGCGACGACAACAACAGTTAACAAGGATAAGGTTAGGGAGAGGGAGCGCGACAGGAACAAGGAGCGGGATCGCGACAGGGAGCGGGATCGAGATCGGGAGAGGGACAGGGACAGGGATCGTGATCGAGACCGAGACCGAGATCGGGATCGGGATCGGGATCGAGAGCGTGATAAGGTGAGAGAGCGGGAGCGGGAACGCGAAAGGGAGAGGGACAGGGACAGGGACAAGGACAGGGGGCAGGACCGGAAGAGGAGCAGCTCCAAGCGGAGCCACAAGGTGGCCGAAAAGGACAAGGACAAGGACAAGAAGTCGGTGCGGCACAAGAAGCGCAAAAAGAAGAGCCGCAAGCATAAAAAGGTCGCCGCCGATGTGGTCAAAACCAAGTCGAAGAAACACCAAGGCAGCACCAGCAAGAAGTCAAAGCGACGCCGCTCCTCCTCCACCAGCAGCAGCAGCAGCTCCTCCTCCTCCGACGACTCCTCATCATCCTCCTCCTCTTCCACCGATTCGGATACCTCCATCAGCAGCAGCGACGACGACGACGACGACGAAGATGACTCCGATTCCGAATCGGATTCCAGCGACAACGAGGAGTCCAGCACCAGCGAATCCGATGAGTATGGTCGGAAGAAGAAGCGTCAGGGCAAGTACAAGCGGAAGGCGGACACGGCCATGTTGCGACGCAAAAAAACCAAGGTGAAGCGGAAGCGCCATCGCGCCGGCAACTCTGGTGCCCCCACCGCCGGTAGCTACCTGAGCAGTCTCAGCGACAGCAGCACCTACTGAAGAAGGATCATCGTGCTGATGATCAGATCAGGATCACGCCCAGGATACACAGCTGCGTCCCAAAGCAACTCCGCTCACTCTCTGTCTCTCTCTCTCTCTCTGTCCCTGTCTCTGTCTCTGTCTGTCTTTCTTTCCATCTCTCTCTCCGTAAACTAGTTTGATTTCCGTTTTAGAGCATAAGCGTAAAGTTGACAAGGAGAAGGAGACCCTGCCCCTTACTCCACTTCCACACGAGACTGCCGGATTTGCCAGTTCCAGTTACAGACTCTTCCCTGCAAAAGAAACAAGAAAAGAAACGAAAAAACTAAACCCTCAAAACCCTAGACTTGTCTCCTAGCCCTTAAGTTTAAAGTATCATCTGCAAAATATACAAAAAAAGCAAATTAGTTTGTACAAACGCAATGAAACGTATTTATATTTTTAGCATTTTTAAGAATTCAGTAAGCGAGGCAAGGAGATGGAGAAACACTGAAGTTTACAATGCAAAATATGAATAATGCCCTGTAAAACATGATTGTTTCTCCACCTCTAACAGAGATGGCTGTTTGAGGAGGTACTCATCAGTATCCGATTTGTTGCGTGACTAGAAATAGTTGGGAATTGTAAAGCAAGGTAGGATTATTACCATTATTATTAATTTTACTATAAAAACCACGAGAGGAAACTTAAAAGAGCGACCTCTCTTGTAACAGAGCTCTCCCAGACTGCACATAATTGCTTGTACATTGCAGGCAAACCCTATGAAAGCCCGGCTCCCACAAGAAAGGAAATAGTTGGGAATTGTAAATCAAGGTAGGATATTACCATTATTATTTATTTTTTTATAATAACCTTGAAAAGGAACTTAAAAAATTGACCTCTCTTTAAGTAGAGCTCTTACAGACTGCACATAATTGCTTGTACATTGCAGGTTAACCCTATGAAAGCCTAGCTCCCACAAGAAAAGAATTTGCTCATTTCGGAAGTGTATGTCTTATATATTAGTTTTTTTTTTTTTGATATATGCTTGCTTGAAGGCAGTTCTCAATCGAAATAATACATTTAATGATTACAGCTTATTGCTTGTACACTGCAGGTCAACCCTAAGAAAGCCTAGCTCCCAAAACAAAAAGAACTTGCACATATTGGAAGTGTTATGTCTTATATATTAAAGTTTTTTTTCTGATATATGCTTGCTTGAAGGCAGTTCTCAATCGAAATAATACATTTATAGATTACAATATAATACAAAATATACAAATAACAAAATAACAGTAAATCTATCAGAGATCAGGATTTTCAGGATCTTCATGTTTACGCAGGGCCACCTCTAGAGCGGTAATGTGACGTTTAAGGATGTTAATCTTTTGAGCGCTCCGCTCACAATAGGTGCAAGACGACGACTGCCCCTGTTCGTTGTCATCGTTGCCATTGTTCCCGACACCACCACTGGACTCCAGCATGGGCATGGCACATCTCATCTTTAGTTCGTTATTTTCGATCAGCACTTCCTCCAATAAAGCCACTGATGACTTTTGGAACTCTACCAGATCCTGCTCGCGCTTCCTGAGATCTTTCAGCAGCGCCCTATTCTCCTTCTTGGCATTGAGCAGTGCCTGCTCCAGTTCCAGCAACTTATCCTCTGGATCCTCACCAGTCGCTGCTGTTGTCATCGTTGCCTTTGTCGTCGTCTCTTTGGGTTCCTCGCCTACTTGGAGATTGGACAATCGTTTCAGAACCCCCACAATGTTCTCTAGATTCTTTTCAATGGATTTCTGTACGGATCCCTCGCGATTTTCTAGGTATTGATTCAGTAGAAAGGCTGCAGTTTTCGATTCGCTGCCGCCACGATCTGCAATTGTGGTGCTGCTGCTTTTGCTGCTGCTCGTGCCAATGGGTCTAGGCATAGGCGTGACAATGACATCCTCCTCAGGGATCTCCTCCCGTTCCGGCTGACGATCCGGACGATCGCGTTGCATATGCCTGAAACGGGAACTTAATCTCTGGATGTAGTCTTCATCGCGCTGCTGGTCCTGCGTGGCCAGGGAGCGGGAACGCGGCAAAGGTTGTGGAGCATCTAGCTGGAGATCATTGTGTTCTTGAACCGCATCTCTGTGGTTCCTTGGTTCCATGTAATGGGTGCTGGGGGTGGTGGTGTCATCGCCAGAGCTGTCCATGTGGTCTGTTGAGAGACGCTCCTCCCTCTGGGATCTGCTGGAATTATGGAGCTCTATAGGCAAGTTATGGTCCATCAAAATGTCAATGAACGCCTGCTCATCCGACTCCTCCACGAAGCGCAGACTCCAGTAGTGCCTGTTGTCATCATAAAATTGGACATAGTGCTCCCGCATGTGGATGGTGCCACCGCTGGGCTTCAGCTTCAGGCCAATTACCTGGGTCTTCCGCTTATAAACTATCAGATTGACAGCCTCATAGTCACCGAGCACCGACAGGGCCAGGCCCATGCGTTCCAGTGGGGCATTGCCTTGATAGACCTGAACCACTTTGGCGAATGTCACCACCCAACGGCTACTCTTCTGCAGAGTCCCATTCCTGCTGCTGCTGCTTGCCACAGATGTCGAGGAACTCGACGACGACGAGGGCTGTGCCTGCTGCCTCTGGGCTGCTCTGTTGGTGCCGCCCGGCTGATAGCGTAGGTTACGCGACTCCTGCTGCATGGGCCGGAGATCATCCTCGAATATCTGATTGAGATTCCTCGGAGAGGAGTCGCTGCTGTGGGCATAGAAGAACAGGGGTTCGTTAGGTCACCCAGCGGAGTCACCCACCAGTCGTCATCCATTCATCCACTCACCTGTGCAGCCGGCTAAAAAAGGAATTTACAGAGGCATCGCTGTCGAAATCAAAATCCATTTTGTGCTATTTTCGTTTGTTTTTTGTTAATAATTTCTGGAATTGGGAACGGAACCCTATTTGATATCCGAATCATACGGAAAATACACAAATAATAAATATCGGTCGGTGCTAGCTTTGAAACGAAAACTTTTCGGTGTGACCAGCTGTGACAAGGGAAATGACAGCGGGGCATATCGACTACTGGGTTCTCTTTTTTATGCTCTCTCTCTTTAAATTTATTATCATTATTAATTGTATTTTCAAATATATACTTCAAATATTTAATTATTTTTAATACAAATTAATTGAATAATAAATTGAGAACTAAAAAATACAAAATTGTGGGTCATTTTCTGCATATTTTATAATAAATATATGAATAACATTATTTTCAAATATTTGTAAATGAAAAATTCATATGTATCATTCTACAAAAAAAAAAATTAGCACATATTTTAATAATAGTGAGATATTGTATTTTTATTATTGTTTATAGTTTTTACAATTTTGTATTATTTGTGTACCTTTACAGGGTATTTATCAACCTAAAAAAAAAAAATGGCACAGACTTAATTAGTAGTACTATTTTCTGTTTTTATTATTTTTTATAGTTTTTAAAATTTTCTTTGGTTTTTGTACCTTTGCAGGGTATTTATCAACTTGGAAAAACTTAGCACAGACTTGATTAATGGGTAGATTTTGTATTTTTATTACTGTTTATAGGTTTTGAAATGTTGTATTATTTTTGTACCTTTGCAGGGTATTCTAATATTTGTCAGAAGTTTGTAACGCAGTGAAAGAGTAATTTTCGGCTTTATAAAATAAATAAATAAATGTACCTGTAACGACCCTATAAAGTATATAGTTACATTCCTAAATACTTATACTCCTAAATACTATAAAGTATATAGTTACATTCCTATATACTTTATAGGATCCAAAATTACTCTGTGTATGTGTATATTCTTGATGAGCATCCAAAGCCGAGTCGATCTAGCCATGTCCCTCTGTCCGTACCTTTCATAAAAAAATATTACAATCAAATATTAATATATATATATTAATATATAATATATACATAAGGATTGGTAGAGTTTTCCTAGGAGGTAGGCTCCTCAGGCTAGGCTAAATAAAAGCAAAACAATCTACTTTATAGATGTTTCTCTCTTATGATCTAATTAATTAACTATCTTCTTAATTATCACTTTATTTTCGAAGCTATTCTGGTTATATGTCTTATTTTTAAATCACTAATTTCATCACAAATGAAATAGTAATTTTAATATTTATATTTTGAACATAAACTCTGACCTTTTTGAACCTTTCCCTGGCCGAGTTTTCAGGGAACTGAAACTTAAACCCGCTGTTGGGTTGGCTTCCAGTCGTCGTGATCTCTCCTCTTATCAGTATCCAGAGATTTGGAGAGCTCCAAACACTTAACATCTTGGCTGGTGGTGGTGCTCTCTGCTCTCTGCTCTCTGCAGATTCTTCCAGCAATCCCAAAAGACACGAACTATTAACACGCAGCCAGCACTCCCGCCAAGGTTCCCGTCTTACTGAATTTGAATTTCACAATGAACCAACCTTGCGAAGGCCATCGAAAGAGTCGCCACCAATACACCAAGAGAAAAATATGGCCCTTAATTGAAGAAATATTTAAATATTAAATATAAAAATTTAAACAAAGTAAATATTAATCACAATTTTGTATTAGCTTAAAAGTCATACCTACTTCTTTTTGTTTAAGATATTTAATACATATATTTAAAGTAATTTCTTCATATATTGTATTTTTTTTCCAGTGCCACCAACGACGCAGTTGCTCCCGATCTGGCTATGTGATAAGCGGCGAGAGCGCATCATTTAGCGCTTGTTCAAGTGCGTTCATCGGCAATATTCTGGCGATAAGCGACGCCCAGAACGGATCCCCCGACCCGGTCGGTGGAGAGCTATAAAGCAGCCCAGCAGCCTGGCATTTCAGTTAGATCTCGACCAGCCCAGCGAGAGCCAACGCCGCCTCATCCGTATCGTAGTCGTCGCCGTCGTCGTCGTCCGTCCACCTGTATCAGCGGATTAAGCGATAAGCCAGCCAGCCAGCTGCTGTGTGTGCTAGAGATCTGGTTACGTAAACAGAGAAACAAGAAGCGAATTGAAGGGGAAATCATGGAAGTGCCACCGCCACTAGTCCTCAAGCGACACCTGTATGTGCCCAGCAAGACGCTGATGGGTCCTGGGCCCTCAAATTGCTCCCATCGCGTCCTTGAGGCCATGAGCAATCCGGTGCTGGGGCATATGCATCCCGAGTGCCTGCAGGTGGGTTTGATTGTATATGTAAAAAAAAAAGGGAAGATTACTTATAAGTATTACCTCTTGAGCTGATTGATCTTTATGATCTTTTATTTGTTTTTTTATTTTTGTATTAATTCTTAATTATTATCTATAAACTTAGTAAACTTTAGAGTATTAGCTACAGTAGCCATGGACTCGCTTAATGATCTTTTATATGAAGTTCCCAGTTAAGTTATCAATTTATCAATCCTATATTTCCTAGTTTCTTAGATTTTATAGTTGTGACCACAAAAGTCCTGAGCCTCTGAGACAAATACCGCTCGCACTTTGTTTTTTGTATAATTTATTATTATTATTTATAGTAAGTGAATTCCTAGAGAAAACTTATAATGCAGCTAATTGCTTGTGCATTGCAGGCAAACCCTATGAAAGCCCAGCTCCCACATATAATAAGGCCCTTTTAATGTGTATTTTTAACGTATTATTCATAATTTCTTAAATTTTTTACTGGTAGTTAGGGTTGAGCTCCGATCTTGAAATTTAGTGGCCAACCAAGACATTGGATCCTATACCTATTACAAGGGCTCCAAATATTAAACCTTCTTTAAATAGAACATTTATGATCATTATATCATTAAAAAACAAATGATGGCAGATATTTAATAACCTTCTGAAATAAATAAATCTTTTTTGTATATATATATTTATATATAACTATATTAAAATATATATTTACCTATAAGACAGGGTTAATCTATGAAAACCATTCTCCAAATATTTAGTACATCCACATAAATCCCCGATTCATCCAAATTCCAGTAGATCCTTCCTCTATTTCTTAATAACCTCTTTTCATCTTAATATTTCAATTTCCGATGCTTCACAGATCATGGACGAGGTAAAGGAGGGCATCAAGTACATCTTTCAGACCCTAAACGATGCCACCATGTGCATCAGTGGAGCGGGTCACAGCGGCATGGAGGCAGCCCTCTGTAACCTCATCCAGGATGGCGACGTGGTGCTGATGGGCATAACCGGTGTCTGGGGCCATCGGGCCGGTGATATGGCACGTCGCTATGGCGCCGAAGTTCACTACGTGGAGGCCAGTTTCGGACGCGCCCTCAGCTGGGAGGAGATCACATTCGCCTTCGAGGCCCATCGACCGCGAGTGTTCTTCATTGCCCAGGGCGACTCCTCGACGGGCATCATTCAGCAGAATATCCGGGAGATCGGTGAGCTGTGCCGCAAGTACGATTGTTTCCTGGTCGTGGATACAGTGGCCTCGCTGGGAGGCACTGAATTCCTCATGGACGAATGGAAGGTGGATGTGGCCTACACAGGGTCGCAGAAGGCACTAGGCGGCCCGGCGGGCATTACGCCCATTTCGTTCAGCAAGCGTGCCCTGACCCACATCCGGAAGCGAAAGACCAAGCCGAAGGTGTACTACTTTGATATCCTGCTAATTGGACAATACTGGGGCTGCTATGGCACGCCCAGGATCTATCATCACACCATATCGTCCACCCTGCTGTACGGACTGCGCGAGGCTTTGGCTCACTTCTGTGCCCTCGGCCTGAAGGCCGTTGTGCGACGGCATCAGGAGTGCTCCAAGCGGCTGCAGCTGGGCATCGAGGAGCTGGGACTGGAGATGTTCGTGCAGCGAGAGGACGAGAGGCTGCCCACGGTGAACACGATTAAGGTTCCATTCGGCGTCGACTGGAAGAAGGTGGCCGAATATGCCATGCGCAAGTGAGTAGTAGCTCCCGGAGGGATCTCTGTAAGAGACCCATTAATACCTTACCCCCCCCCCCCCCGATTCCCCCCGAACAGGTACAGCGTGGAGATCAGCGGCGGCTTGGGACCCACAGTGGAGCACGTCTTCCGCATTGGCCTGATGGGCGAGAATGCCACGGTGGAGCGTGTGGATATGGTGCTCAGCATCCTCAATGAGGCCATTCAGAGCATCAAGCTGAAGGCGGTCAAGACGGAACGTTCCAAAATATAATAATTATACTTTGTTTCCTTTGGTTTTTAAATAATAAATAAATAAACAAAAATTTAAATGCAGATTTGCAAAGGGGGAATTACCGATAACATTCGATAGGCAACATTGCCAGACTAGAAAGGCAGAAAGGCGTTGCCAGATCAGAGTCGGACCTGCAGGTGCAGGTTTAAATTGTTTTTGTTTTCGTTTTTTTTTTTTCAAAAAAATATATGAAAACAAATATTCAAAAGTAGATTTTGTTAATAACTAAATCTGAAAGAACTCTTAATCAAGGAAAAATATATGTTTTCTGGGTTTGTTTAGGCAAAGCCCACATTTAATACCAGGAAATCCTTTAAAACTTGGCTGTTATGGACTTGTTTTGTCTGAAACAAATATGTATTTGTGTAAGCCACTTCAAAAGCAAGAAACTAAATGCAGTTGTAAGCTATTTAAGCGACGAAAACAACTTGCCAAGCAGCCACGATGTAATATCATAATCTTTGAGAAGACAAATTTGCCCGTCTTCCTGAAAAGTCATCCTTGTTTCAAATGGAAATCCCTTAATTGATCGCTTTTCCGCAAAAGGGATTCCATCTCACATCCTGTGAACGAGAGCACACCTAGTGTCGGCGATTCAATTTCCCATCCATCGGTGGGATAACAACACGTGTCATGTATATATGTTAGATATACAACTTAGATTTATTGAACGCCGATCCGAAATCGGATCGTCCAAAGCACACTCTCACACACACGTAGGAAAAAAAAACAAAAAAAAATTGTACACTTAAATGTTTATTTGTTGTTTTAAACTCAGTGAACGCGGCAAGCGCTCAAATCATTTCATCCAATGTGTACTTAAAGTCTCTCCACCTTCCCTCGAGCCTCCAGTTTCCTTCCAGCTTAAGCTTAGCGCTTAACCCTGCTTCTGGGCCAGCTCGCGGGCCTTGGCACGCTCCAGCTTGGCGATGCGGGCCAGACTCTTGGAGCCAAGGATGCCACCGCCCCAGTGGCGACGGATCTCCTCGTGACGCTCGTTGAAGTTGGTCTTGACGGCCTCCAGAACCTTGCCAAAGTTGGCCTTGTCGTTGTTATCGACGGTGGTCAGGGCCAGGGTGGTGCAGGTCTTGCGGCGAACCAGGCGTCCCAGACGAGCCTTGCCCTTAACAATGCAGTAGGGCACGCCCATCTTGCGGCAGAGGGCGGGCAGGAAGAGAACCAGCTGGAAGATAGAGAAGAGTATCGGAAGGCATTAGTGTCTGGGTGAAAGCACGTGTTGGGATTGTATAAATAATTCCCAATTCCCCGGGTTTCAAGCCCTGTACTTGCTCCAAGCCTATGCCAGCTGCTTAATGCCATTCCGGCTGGCAAGGAATCTGGGATATTTATATAATTACGAATGAGGGCTTAGAGCAAGTACTTGGCTTTGGGAAATTAAATAAAATCAGCTGTCAATTCGCCACATGGGCAGCCTCCTCGCCCAATTAAGGGCGGGATATGCCTTTCGGTTGAAGAAATTCAAAGTTTAACATCATTCAAAGATCAGGGATTGGTAGACTGGGCTACAAACTTGGCTGGAAACTCACCTCAAGGGGATCGACATCGTGGGCGATGACAACCAACTGGGCTTTCTTCTGCTCAATGAGCTTGGTCACCGTGTTGGTGCCGGCCGACACATAGCTGGGCTTCTTCTTGGGCTCAACATCCTTGCCCTTGGCCTTGGCCTCGGCAACCTTCTTCAAGCGCTGCTTCTTGGCCAGCGGCGACTCGGGGCGGTACTTCTCCAGCAGCTTGAACAGCTTGACGGCGGTGGTCTTGTCCAGAGTCTGGCTGAACTGATGGATTGGTGGCGGCACCTTCAGACGCTTCTGGAGCACAGCCTTCTGGCGCTGGACACGGATGTATTTGGGCCAGCGAACGAAGCGGGACAGATCGCGCTTGGGCTGCACATTCTGGCCTGCAAGACGAAGGGGGGGTTAAGGGATTGTTACTCAACTGAGGAGCTCTCTCTATCTGCGAGCTACTTACCAATTCCGAAGTTCTTGGGACGCTTCTCGAAGAGCTGGTTGACAACCTTCTTGACCACTGGCTTCTTCACAGCCAGGGGAGCGGGGGCCACCTTCTTGGTCACTGGCTTCTTCTTTGGCCTGGGCTGCAATGTAACACAAACACCGAGTTTTCAATTAGTTTCATATATTTATCACTGAGCACAAAAACAAAAACAACACCATTGCTATACAAACAAAAAAAAACACAAACACTCGCGTTTTGCGCCGTTCGTGGGGCGAAAATGTTTAGTCCATTAATTCGGTAACGTTATTTACCTTCTTAACAACCATTGTCACGCAGTTTTATCAAAAGATGCTAACGAAAAAAGCAGATTCGTGCGGGTCGCGAGAAAGACCAGCTTTTGCGTCTGCCTGTCAAAAAGGTAAAGGAATGGTGACAGCGGCGGAAGTGGCCTGGTTGACAGCGCCGCGCAGGGTTGCTCTGGAGCGCCGGGTTGCATGTGGCGCTGCCAACTATCGATTGGGGCCAGCTGGCTAGCTATCGGCTAAAAATAGCCAAAGAAAAAACGTAATAAATAATTATTTCACAAAATTTGCAGACATTTGTAAAAGGATTTTATTGCAATGGTTATATAAACAGTTTATTGTTATTTTTAAAACATAATTGAAATATAGTGTTTATTATTATATTATTTATACCCATATAGCTAACAATAAAAATTTGAAAATAAGTAAGATTCTTAATACAACTTGTAATAATAATTCTATATAACACATATATATATTGCATTCCAAGCCAAAGTAAAAACAGTTTCTTTTTGTTTATTATTATTTTTTAGGTACTGCTTAAAAAATAAATAAATAACAGAAAATAAACATGGGAAATATTATAATATAACATAAATTTACAACATATAACTTGAAGGTCCTAGCAGCATAGCCCAAACCGAACTTTTAGCACATAGTTTTATTAAAAGGCTAGCATTATAAATATAAAAAAATAATTATAAATAATCTAATCTGATATAAAATATAATACAATATAAGATATAAGGAAAAAAAATAATAATATCACATAGTTTTATTAAAAGGCTGGCATTATAAATAAAAAAAAAACATATTAATATAATATATATTTATATTATAATATAATATAATATAATATAATATAATATAAAAAATAATAATAACAATCGACGACGCCCGAAACAAACGATATTTAGCTAGAAACCGCAACCATCGCTGCAATCGATAGTGCCAACAAGTGTTTTCCAGCACTCCACCCGTTACGTCGTAAGAGATTACGTTCTAGTTCGCTTAGGTGTGACCAGCTGCCGCGGAGGGGAAAATCCGCCCTTTTCCGCCGAAGTTCAACATTATAAACGCCATTGGGCAACCCGAAAAAAAAAATAATAAAGATTTCTCTGCGCCTGCGCTAAATGCTAAATAAACCGACTTGTGCCTGCTAAACGCGAGTGCTAAGAGCTAAACCCAACTTAAACGGAGCGACTAGTGCGTGGCGGCTTAACGCTAGCGTAAAATGTGCGGCGGGGGAAAACGCAGCTAGGCGAAATGCACTTGCCACCGCAGGCAGCAGCAGCAGCAGCAGCAACAGGCCACCATTTTTAATTTCTTTGTTTATTTTGTGCCCATCTTCGCGGAGAGCCGAGAGCGACAGAGACGGGGAGAGTGGCGACCGAAAAGCAGGAGGAAATGGAAATGGAATTGGAATTGGGATTCGAAATGGAAATGGAAATGGAAATGAAGTGAGCAGCGACAGGAGAGTGTTACCAGCCGCGCAGCGATGATGGCCAGCAGCGCTGCCTCCACGGGAGTGGGGGGCAACGGGCCGCCCTGTCCCGGTTCTGGTCCTGGCACGAGTGCTGGCGCTGGCGCCTCTGGCACGGGTCCCACGACGGGCACGACGCCGCCCGTTAACCACACCCATGCCGTGTGCGTCTGGGAGTTTGAGTCGCGCGGCGGCAAGTGGCTGCCCTATTCGCCGGCGGTGTCACAGCACTTGGAGCGTGCGCATGCCAAGAAGCTAACCCGCGTCATGCTAAGCGATGCGGATCCCAGCCTGGAGCAATACTATGTCAATGTGCGGACCATGACGCAGGAATCGGAGGCGGAGTCCCCGGAGACGGGTCTGCTGACGGTCATAGGGGTGCGAAGGATGTTCTATGCCCCCAGCTCGCCGGCGGGCAAGGGCACCAAGTGGGAGTGGTCCGCGGGCAGTGCGGATAGCAATACGGACTGGCGGCCCTACAATATGCATGTCCAGTGCATCATCGAGGATGCGTGGGCGCGGGTAAGTGGGGGGAGAAGGCTCTATGGGAGCCCTGAAGATCTTATTAACCCTTATATATCTATTCCAGGGCGAGCAGACCTTGGATTTGTGCAACAGCCACATTGGCCTGCCCTACACCATCAATTTTTGCAATCTCACCCAGCTGCGCCAGCCCAGTGGTCCCATGCGCAGCATACGCCGCACCCAACAGGCTCCCTATCCGCTGGTGAAGCTAACGCCGCAGCAGGCCAACCAACTCAAATCCAACAGCAGCTCCTCCACGTCCAGCGGGAGTGGCGGCGTCCACAACAACAACAACTACAATACTCTACCCAAGCTGGGTGCCGACAACAGCAATGGCAAGAGCAGCCTACACAGAGGACCCATGACTAGGCAGCAGCATCCACTGCCCACCAGTCACCAGGTGCAGCAGCAGCAGCAGCATCATCATCAGCAACTCCATCAGATCCAGCAACACCATCATCATCATCATCAGCAGCAGCAGCAGCAGCAGCAGCATCAGCCACTGCATCATCACCAGACGGCACCTAGAAAGCCCCCCAAGAAGCACAGCGAGATCTCCACCACAAATCTCCGCCAGATACTCAACAATCTCAATATCTTCAGCAGCAGCAGCAGCACCAAGCACTCCAACATGGCAGCGGCGGCCAGTGCCAGTTCATCATCCTCCTCCGCCTCCCTGCACCTGCAACACCACCACCATCACCCGCAGCAGCAGCAGCAGCAGCATCATCATCATGGCAATCACCTGTCGCATGCCCACTTCTCGCATGCCAAGAGCATGCTGACCGCCTCCATGAATAGCCATCACAGTCGCTGCTCGGAGGGATCCCTGCAGTCGCAACGCAGCAGCCGCATGGGCTCCCATCGATCGCGCTCGCGAACGCGGGCCTCGGACACCGATACGAACAGTGTTAAGTCCCATCGCCGGCGACCCAGTGTGGACACCGTGTCCACTTACCTCAGTCATGAGAGCAAGGAGAGTCTGCGTAGTCGCAATTTTGCCATTTCTGTGAATGATCTGCTGGACTGTTCGCTGGGCAGCGATGAAGTGTTTGTGCCATCGCTGCCGCCTTCGTCGTTGGGTGAAAGAGCGCCAGTGCCGCCGCCCCTGCCACTGCATCCGCGACAGCAGCAACAGCAGCAGCAGCAGCAGCAGCAGGCGCAGCAGCAACAACAGCAGCAGCAGCAGCAGGCGCAGCAACAATTGCAACTGCAGCAGCAGCAGCAGCAATCAATCGCCGGTTCGATTGTGGGCGTTGATCCCGCCAGCGATATGATATCGCGCTTTGTTAAGGTGGTGGAGCCACCGCTCTGGCCCAATGCCCAGCCCTGTCCCATGTGCATGGAGGAGCTGGTACATTCCGCCCAGAATCCGGCCATTTCGCTGAGTCGTTGCCAGCATTTGATGCATTTGCAGTGTCTCAATGGGATGATTATAGCCCAGCAAAATGAGCTAAACAAAGTGAGTTAGAGCGGGAGAGAGAGAGGGAGCGTGCTATCTCCCTTTAATTGGTTTATTCACTAATTAATTTGTGTGTCTTTTCTTTTTTTTAGAACCTCTTTATCGAGTGTCCCGTGTGCGGCATTGTCTATGGCGAGAAGGTGGGCAATCAGCCCATTGGCAGCATGTCCTGGAGCATCATTAGCAAGAATCTGCCCGGGCACGAGGGTCAGAACACCATACAGATTGTCTACGAGTGAGTTGTGGTCTTTGGCAGAGACGCTAGAATTACTAGGATGAAGAACCATACATTTGAATTGCCATATGCCAGGAATTTTTTATGTTCCTGATGAAATTCGCATTCTTTTCGCTCTCACAAAGTTGAGAGCGTAAAAATCTAAAAATTGAATTAGTTTGCATTCATACAGATGTAGAATGTATAGCTGTATAGCTTCAAGAGAGCGATCGGCTCTAGAGCATGATAAAACTATAGACTGAAGCCTCGTCGAGAGAGCCGTTTACTTTTTGGCTACTCTATTTGTCAGTCGTTCGTCGAACGTTGCCCGAAGAGATTGATTCGCTTATTCTTTCTTCTAATAAAATACATAAACTCCAAAGAATGAAGAGTGCAAACGTATGAAGATTGCTCGCTCTCTCTGTGGCTCGTCTCTCTGAGAGCAAAGAGAGAGGTTCTCTCAAAATATTTAGAGTCCTCAGAGTTGCTGACTAGAATACCTACCATAGTTTTATCATGCTCTAGAGCGCGCTCTCTCTGGCTCTCTGGCAAGAAAGCCTGTACCCAGCGCTGGGTCCAGCAAGGCGTAATGTGCAAAGAAATCGTATGACGTGCGGCATCTTAGTAAATTTAGCGTCTTTGTGTTTGCTCTTTAGTAAACCTAACTATAATGACATCTCTCCCTCTCTTTCCCTCTCTCCCTCTCCCTTTCTCCCCCTCAGCATCGCCTCTGGCCTTCAAACATCCGAGCATCCCCACCCGGGTCGTGCCTTCTTTGCCGTGGGCTTCCCTAGGATCTGCTACCTGCCCGATTGTCCGCTGGGACGCAAGGTGTTGCGCTTCCTAAAGATCGCCTTCGATCGCCGCTTGCTCTTCTCCATAGGCCGCTCGGTCACCACGGGGCGCGAGGATGTGGTTATCTGGAATAGTGTGGATCACAAGACACAGTTCAATATGTTCCCGGATCCAACCTACTTGCAGCGGACCATGCAGCAGCTGGTGCACCTGGGCGTGACGGATTGAAAGGCGCAACTCGCGGACTCTCCCCTCCGAAACCCACCGAAGCCCCCTAAAAATATATCTCCATGATCAGACTCTTCCATTTCGTGTTATACATACATACATATAGTATATATAGTACATATATATATATATATAGGTCGCTAAGTTTCCTACATAATCTCAGTGTGTGTGCAATCCTCGTTTACATATATATGTATTTTTTTTTCGCTAGATTTATGTGTGTGTGTGTGCAGCGTCGTGTTCGAGCTGCTCGAACCCTAAAACCAATGGCAATTTGCAGTAGCGCTTCCTTCTTCCGCCCCCACCCCCCACGTTCTTCCAGCCCGACATATAGGCGGGTGTCTCTCGTATCAGTATGTGTAGTTAGTTAGGCTTAGCTTAGCTTTAGATTAGTTATAGTTTCCCAAGAAAAAAAAAAAGACACCTACTAGTATTAGGCATTATTAAACCTGATTCCTGGATCCAATTCAAGCCATTATCATCCCTCGATTCGAGTGCCAAAATCGTAGCGCTCTATGTATGTAAGATTGTTGATATGTGTGTTGCCCACATCTCCCACATTTAGAGAGTATTCCACTAGACTTGTCCCCCCACCCCCGCTCGTCTTGGCCATTTAATCTCTTCCATTCAGCGAATTTTGTTGTGATTTTATAATTTGAATTATTCAGATCATACATAATAGGGAGCATTTACCTGTAAGATCAGATATTCCACTATATATATATATATATAAATATATACATTTATACATTTATCATACACTCATATACATTTTTTTTTTGTATTATTTAAATCCTTTTTTTGCACACATTTTTGATGAAATTGTTGCTTTCATATTGATATCACATGGAAAAAAGATAGCCCACTATAGCAGAACAAATATTACATGGAAATATCATCGAACATCGAACTATACATTTGCATGCATCGTATACATCGCCAATATATATATATATATATAGCATATATAGCACTTATAGCATTTAGTAACCGTACACGGACAGCTAGCGGGTCTCGTCCGCCTCCAACCATATCTGATATGATTTTGAACTAAGAGTTGTATTTAGCACTGATTAGTTTTTAGTGTTCACTGCGAATATATCTGTTAATTCCACCAACAAATAAATACCATTATCATTAATAAAGCGTACATACATAATATATATGTAGTTGAAATAAGAAAGTTATTTGATTTATGTTAAATACGGGGGCTAATGATATTTTTAGTATTTATTTTAAAATTTTTAAAGGGGATTTTATAATATATAAAAACCTTATAATATATTTAACAATCAGCAGGGGGCATTTTCCAGTCCTTTAGAAATACATCTACATATCTTGGGGATCAACAACTCCAGGCGACTCTATTTAGCCTTGTCCGTCTGTCCGTTTGTCCGTTAATCTGAATGAACCTGTACATCTCAGAGACTATACGTGCTAGCGCTACCAAATTTGGTAATAACATTATTAGG
This sequence comes from Drosophila baimaii, assembly GCA_018874675.1. NCBI lineage: Eukaryota > Metazoa > Arthropoda > Insecta > Diptera > Drosophilidae > Drosophila > Drosophila baimaii. Next base: position 8,713 of record JAEIIU010055429.1, on the reverse strand, counting down.
ACCTGCTTGCAGGTCATGTTAACTTTTTAATTTAGCCACGCCTTCTTAAGCCCACAAAAATTATTTTAAAAATTAATTGGAAAGCCTTTGTTATTCGTAGAAAGTATGTATAGAATTAATGGACTTCTCAGGATGTTTTCTGAAACATTTTAGTACAATTGGATGATTTAATGGATAATAAACTTTATTTTTTATGCCTGAACTTGTGCCAACAACACCAAAGAGGAGTTTCTCAACATGTCCCTGGGAATATTTTCTAATGAGATGTTCCTCAGCATGTGTCTTGGAATATATTTCTTGTGATTATATGCATTGTCGATATGTTGCAAATGGGTGTTTTTTCTTTCAGCAAGTCCCTAGCAACATTACTCGTAAGTCATTAACTGTAAGTAACTGTACGATATGTTGCCCAGCAGCATGTCCATAGGAATATTTTCCAATGAGATGTTTCTCAGCATGTTGCTTCAAATATTTTCTGTGCTTATATGCATTTCCGATATGTTGCAAATGTGTGTTCTTAGCAAGTCCCTGGCAACATTATTCTTAATTCATTTACTGTCGATCATAACTGTGATTTGATGACCCTCAGCATGTTCCTTCAAATATTTTCTGTGCTTATATGCATTGTCGATATGTTGTCAATAAGCGTTTCTCAGTACATACATACATACATATGTATGTGCGTAGAAACATTGGCATATTAACTTTTTTGTATCTACATATACTGTGTTGTCAGCAGAATGTCCCTGGGAATACTTTCCAATAAGGTGTTTCTTAGCATGTCCCTAACATAATATTTTTTGTGATTATGTGTACTGCCTATATGTTGCCTGCAGGCATCCAAGGCACTCAGCATGTACCCTTCTATATTTTCTTAGTTGCATTTTCTCTGATCAATAAATGTCCGAAATGTTTCTAGCCAAGCCAAAAGGTGTTTCGCAGCATGTCCCTAGCAACATTGGCATAGTAACTCCTGCCCAGCTACATTTACTGTGATCAAGCAACGAACAATATGTTGCCAGCAGCATGTCCCTGGGAATTTATTCCAATAAGGTGTTTCTCAGCATGTCCCTAGCAACATTGGCATAGTAACTCCTGCCCAGCTACATTTACTGTGATCAAGCAACGAACAATATGTTGCCAGCAGCATTTTTTTGGGAATATTTGGGGAAGAGGTGTTTCTCATCATGTCCCTAGCTCTATTTTCTATAATTATGTGATATTGCAATATGTTGCCTGCAGCACCAATGGGTGTTTGTCAGCATGTACCTTTCTATATTTTTTTTAACTGCATTTTCTCAGATCAATACATGTCCGAAATGTTTCTAGCCAAGCCAAAAGGTGTTTCTCAGCATGTCCCTAGCTACATTTACTGTGATAAGTCAAGTGCCATATGTTGCCAGGGAATACACTTTCCAATAAGCTGCCCCTCAGCATGTATGTATGTACATATGTATGTTGTTATGTTGCTATATTTACCTAGCAACTTTCTTGGTAATTATGGGCATTGCCAATATGTTGCTAGTGGGTGTTTCTCAGCATGTCCCTTGCCGTATGTTCCTAGCTGCATTTGCTTAGCTACATTTTCTCCGCTTAAGTGCATGTCCGTGTTATTGTTTTTGTTTTTTAATTTAATGCACTTTACACCGCATTGCAATTGCATTGCAAAGTAATTAAATGTTCAATTTAGGCTAGAATAAGGTGAAATTCCTCTCAACAATTGGGTGCGCTCAGCGGTTGGTTGCTGTTGTTTTTTTAGTGTTTTTTTTTCTGCAGTGCAATTCAAATCAATCAGTGTTGACAATTTTGGGACTGCCAAGGTTCGTTTTCGTTTGCAGTTTTGCAGTTTTCGATTTCAGTTCGCTGCCGTGAATCACTTAAAATAAATTAATAAAAGACGGAGACGAAAAAAAAACCAAAAGAAACAAAAAAGTGAGAGATGCATTGTGCGTGATGTTGGCGATTTGGTAAAGTTGCCCCGACCATTTAAGGCACAGCAGTGGCAGGCAGTGGCGGCAACATGTTGCAGAGACATGTGCATTGTCTGTCGTCGTCGTCGTCGTCGCCTCTTCAACAGCCTACGTACCCTGACGTCAGACAGGCGGGCGCACAAGGACAGTGTGTCCAAAAGTGGACAGCTTGACTTGGCCCGGGGCACTTGGGCATTGGCTTTCACTCGTCTCCTCCAAAGGGCCTTGGGCTCTGCAGAAGCGCCAGCTGTTGCCACCACCCATTATTAGAGGCTTACTAGCCTTATTTTCGTTAGAAGTCATGTGCTTAGGGGCGAGATTTGACTTGAAATGATTAAGTTTTATTAGATTTTTGTTCTTATTATTAGAATAATCCTTCAGGGTTGCCTTGAAAGTCTTAAAGGGGGTTTAAATCAGTAAAAAAGATGTCTATAAGTATGCTGCGAATTATTTTATATCGGAAGATTGATCACTTGATGGTTTTCAGCTGCTTAGGGATCTAAATTTCCTTCAAAAACTTTGAACTTTATATATATTTTATTAAAATTATTATATCTATTTCTTAGGGTTGCCACAGAATTTGTTGAAAGTCTTCAAATAATTTGATATAATAAAAAAATTAGGTTTAAAAATAAAACAATTTACATATATCTCAAACTTGATCATTAGATGGTTTTAAGTAGCTTAACGATCTGAATTTGCTTGAAAAAATTTTAATGTTATATATTTTTTATTACAATTATTATGATTATATTTCAGGGTTGCCACAGAATTCGCTAAAAGATTTTAAATAATTTGATATAATACAAATAAGCCTTAAAATAATATTGTTGATAGCTCAAACTCAATCATTAGATGGTTATAACCTGATCAAGGGCCTGCATTTGCTTCTAAAACTTTGTTAAATGTTTTTAACTATTATCATTTGTTATCAGGGTTGCCACAGAAATCGCTAGAAGATTTTAAATCACTTAAAAAGGCAGTCCAAAAATATGTTTTAAAGTATTATCTTTAACATATAGTTGTACCCTTTGCTTTTTTATCATTTTAAAGAAGACTCTTAACATTTATTTAAATAGATTTTAAGTCCATGGCAATTTCTGTGGCACCCCTGTTTATTTATAGCTAATATACTACTAAATACTAATGATAGTCAGTGTATAGCCAAGGCTTCTATTTTAAAAGATCTTAGTGGCCTTTTTTAATTATTTATTTAATTTAAATGCAAAAAACACTTTCTACTATTATTTGTATATATTTTATTTATTATTTTTGGATGCTGCCTTTCATCAGGTTGGCATTATCCTTGGGCCACTTGCATAAGCAAATGTTTTCCTAGAATTTACAGCATTTCATGTAATTTTAATGCCACTGAAAATCACCAATCACCGACGCTCGTTGGCATTCAACACACGCACACTCACTGCCACTGGCTCTCAGGTGTGTGTGTTAAAAAAGAGAGAGAGAGAGAGAGGGGGGTACATGGGGGGTGCATAGTGCGTTGCGATGATGATCGCTAATAAGGTGGTTTTGGCCAAAACAGCCACTGACCCTGTTTGGCATTCGAGTTGTTTATTTTTTTCGGCCTCAGCCTCGTCCAGGCCATTTTTTGATATTGCGATAACAAAAAAAACCAAAAAAAAAGCTGGCGATAAGGCCATCCAATCTTGCCCTCTATCTCCTCCAGCTTCAGCTGGATCTTGTCGCCACAAAATAATCCCCAAAAATATTTATGAACATATCTTAATGGGATTTGCTATTATATTTATTTAATTCTAGACTTTTCTCTTTAATGGTTATTAAGTATTTTCTTTAATAATTAAATTAGCTTTATCTTTAGCATTTTCTTTTCTTTTTTTTCAGTATTTTGAAGTAAAATGAAGGCAATTTAATGGGAAAAGTATGAGGAATGAATGAGAATCTTAATTTGCTTATAATTTAATCATTAAAAAGAGCTTGCTGTGAGTTTAATTTGTTTATAACAACTGTCATTACTTTTTGGCAAACAAATAGTTTGGCTTAATGGCCTTCAGCCATACATATAGCTACTTATATATAATTTAAGAATGTTTTAGGATTATGTTAAGAATTTCAAATAAGCACGCGACACTCGAAAAAAGTCATGAGAAAAATATGCAAAGGGTTTGGCCGGGCCTTTGACTTGGGTTCCTTTATTTGTTTCTTATTTTATTTTTTTTATATATCTTTTTTTTTTTTGCTGCTCATTAGTCATGGCAGGGATTATCGAGTTCTGGAGCGGCGGCGCTCCCACTCTCTGTATCTCTCTCTGTCTCTGGACTCTGGTGGCTCTCACTTTCCTTATCATTCAGGATCGGATCGGAGGTAAAGGCGTTGGCAGTGTCACATCTACAAGATACACTGGAAGCTGGGATATACTCTGGTTTATTATTATTAAAATATGTATATTTAAAAAGTAGATTCTTGGCTACAAAAAAATTTAATTAATTTGGTTAATTTTGAGGGTTTTAGCTACCTTTACAAATTGGGGTGATTTTGTTAATGTTAAGAACTGAATTTTAATATTAATATTATCAAATAAATGAGACAATATTTCTATAAAAAAAAGGATAAAAAAGTATTTTGTTATACATTTTATTGTACATTTTCTATAAAAAAAATTATCAAAAAGTATTTTGTTATACATTTTATTGTACATTTTGGTAAATGTTTATTTTTACTATGCCTTTTTTTCTTATTTATTTTCTAATTTATTTTCTTATTTATTTATTTATTTATTCCAATATAATTCCAAGCGCTACAGTATTTCTACTTTTGTCTTAGTGCGCTAGTCTGTTTTCTGTTTTATATATATTTTTTTTGTGTTAAACTTTTTTCTTAATTTAAAGAGTAGTGTCTGTGAATAGATATATTTTTTTTTAATTTCCTTAAAATACAAGGCACCTTAGGGATCAAGTAATAACCAAAAAAAGATTTGAATTTTATTAAGATAATCCACAAAAGTATGCTACACAATGTAACAAACTCAATTTAAGGCCTAAAATTATGCATAGCATACTTTTGTGAGCCTTCCCCAATTGATTTCAAATCTCTAGTTGCCATTCTGTGTAATTTATGTAGCTTAGAGACTTTTCTTCGAGTGTAAAGAGCATTGCTGCTGCTGCTGCCGCTGCTGTGGCAACTCCAGCTGCGATTCAGAGAGAGACAGAGATGGGAGAGAGCTCAGAGGCTCGAGCTCGAGGGAACTAAATGCGGCAGCAACGGCGGCCTGCAATCAGTCCAGAGCCTCCACTCGTGCCAACCGCATCAGCTGCATCCATAACCATATCCATATCCGTATCCGTATCCGCATTCAGCCCCCAGGCCCCCAATTTCTGCCAATCGAAAGTTGTTAACTTTTATTGTTAATTTTTTTTCGTGTGTTAAAGTGCGTTTTGTTTTTGTACATTGTTTTATTGTCAAATTATTTTTCGAATTCTGTGCTATTTCGGTGAACATTTAATAACAATAATATTAATAATAATAATAATAATAATAGCAACAATAGGCCGCAGACCGCAAATCAATCCGAAACACACTGGGAAAAGCGAGAAGCTAGAAGCGACTTTATGCAGAAGCGCCGCGCGGGCAGCCGCAACTTGATCTTTCCGCAAAAATTATAAACAACAATAAACAATAAAAACTATATAAACTGCTCAAATATTTGCCAACTTGCCAACTAGCCAACTTGTGCCGTTGTCTCTGCTGCTGCGATCATCTCGTCTCGAGTTACGACAGCCCCCGAGGGCGACGTCTCTGATAAGAAGCAGAGCAGCCATCAGCCGCAGTCGCAGTCGCAGTCGCAGTCGCAGTCGCAGTAGCAGCAGCAGGTGAGTACAGAGTACAGGGGCGCAGGAGGGGGGGAAAATTTATATTTTTAAAGGGGGTTATATTTGGAAATTTTGTAGTTATTTTTTTTACTATTAAAAAAAGGGGTTTCTTTAATATAAGCTGCTTGTAGATTTTTTTTTTTAATTAAGGGGGACTTAACCCACGCCTCTGACTACCACATAGTGAGAGATACTACATACAGAGAGCGCGATAGAGAGGGAAAGCGAGCAAGAAGGATAGGCATATGTTGACTACAATGTTAGTTGGGAATTCTAACAGTCTTGCGGTGATTTCTGCGGTTTTCCTGATGGCTGGCGCCAAAAGCGCAAGATTCTAATAAATAAAATTCTAGTTAAAAACAGAGAAAAAGAAATAAAAAAAAATGGTAAAGCGTTCAGTGTATTTAATGGAATATTTTTGTTAACAAAAACATATACAATTTTTTACTTCTACTAGTAGAAAAAGTGTTTCTTAAAACAGAAGATAGTTATTATAATTTATATATTATTTTTGTAATAAAAGAAAAAATGTTTGTTAAAAACGAAGATAGTTCTTATAATTTTTATACCCTTGCAGAGGGTATTATAAATTGGCCATGATGTTTGCAACGCAGTGAAGGAGTCATCTCCGACCCCATAAAGTATATATATTCTTGATCAGCATCAACAGCCGAGTCGATCTAGCCATGCCCGTCTGTCTGTCTGTCTGTCTGTCTGTTGGTTTATATGCAAACTAGTCTCTCAGTTTTTAAGCTATCGGGCTGAAACTTTCAGCATAGTCTTATGTCTTTTGCAAGCAGAATATATGTCGGAACAGATCGGATCGGATGACTATATCGTATAGCTGCCATATAAACGATATGGACAAATTGGCATATTTTCGGTATTTTTGAAGATATTAGAATGAAACTTTATTTGTGCCTTTCTAATATAATTATAGCCACCTCCTATAAATTTCATCGAAATAGGACCAATATATCATATAGCTGCCATGGGAAAGATCGCTCTAAATTTATATTTTACATATGAAGTTTACATTTTGCTTACATTTTACATTATACATGTTATATTTTATCAAAATCTTTTATAATAAGTAACAAATGATCTGCAAGGGTATATAAACTTCGGTTCCGCCCGAAGTTAGCTTTTCTTACTTGTTACTTGTAATAATAGGAAAGTGTTTGTTGAAAAAGAAGGTGGTTATTATAATTTTTTTTTTAAGTCTAACATTTTGTGATCTATTTTGAAAAATCATAAGAATTCATTTTAAATTTTACATTCTTGTAATTCTTGCCTACTTTTTGGGCGAGTAACCAAGGGAAAAGGAGCTAAAATTTGGTATACAGCTTGAGATGTTAAAAACTAATAACAATCTTACATTTAATTTACATAAATAGAATAGAATAAACTCAAAGAACATAATTTATATAAAATTTAAAGCCCGTACTCAATGCACCCATTAATAAATAGCTCTAAAGCCCCTTTGAATTTGCATTCTATGCTTATTTTATATCAAGCCATAAATCTTGACCGACCAAAAACCGAGTGATTTTCGGTAATAAAACGGTTTTTAATTGGCCAACAGCGAAAAATTGTGACGGTTGTCGTTGGCCGTTTTCGGTCAACCGTTGCGCGGCATTCTTAGGGCCATTGGCCACACGCCAGCCCACGCGATTTATATAAGGCATAAGATGCGATATATGTATATATATAGAGCATAAAGCGTACATCTTTATTTAATTTTTTTTTTATTGGTCAAGTCCGCGGATGCTTTGATGGATGACCCATAAATGCGCTAAATGGATGTTCCCTCTGATGTTGGCTTTGATTTATATTAGATATTGTCTTCCAAATTGTTATCCGGATCAGGGGGAATTATGATCGGTGTATATATTAGAAAATATTGTGGGAGTTATGGCCATTTTGGGGGGAATTTATTAAAACGAATTGCCGTCATTTCAATTAGTTTATTGTGTGGAAACGAAACGATGATCGCAGATGACAGACATGTTAATAACATTGTAGGTGGTTTTGTGTTTTTTAATATTTTTACTTCTATTTAAATCCCAAGATATATAAGGAAGAGAAGCCATAAGGCTAACCCCTTTTGATCAGTCAGTCAGGAATGCAAATGCGTTCGGACACTTTTCGCCTGACACTGTTGCTGTTAACTTGGCTAACGCGACGAGATGTTTCAAGTTCAATTGCTCGATTGCCAGCGTGATTGTGTTTGCCCAATTGTGGTTTTGAACTTGTTTGGCTTTTGGCCGGGCGGCTGGCTCGGCCGGCCGGCCTCACCTCCGTTGGATTCGCCAGATTTATTGCCAATTGACCGAGCCCGAGAACGAGCCTGGGTCCGTTGATGTTAACCAAAAGAGAAGCCAGCTCAATAGGCAGTCGCAACAGGTGCACTGTTGGAAAAAGCACAGCACTTGTACTTGTAATGCTAAATGCTAATTTTTTTTTTTAAATGATTGAAAATTTATGGTTTTTAGATCTCAATAGAAACATTTATTGCATTCTCTTTGGCACTTATAACAAGGATTTCGGGAATTTGAAAATGTCTAAAAATGCAGCTCAAAAGTATGCTATAACAAGTACGAAAAGCTAACTTCGGGCGGAGCCGAAGTTTATATACCCTTGCAGATAATTTATTACTTATTATAACAGATTTTGATAAAATATAACATGTACAATGTACAATGTATGCAAAATGTAAATTTTATATGTAAAATATGAATTTAGATCGATCTTTCCAATGGCAACTATATGAAATATTGGTCCGATTTTAAAACAATTTCTAGGGTGTAACTGCATATATATAGTAGGAGCACAAATTAAGTTTCATTCAAAAATCTTGAAAAATACGGAAAATATGCCAATTTTCCCATTTCG